>JAPMOQ010020855.1:4661391-4679032 GCA_026543055.1 Argiope trifasciata
AAAAATACAGCACCTAGTTGACATGCTACAACAAAAGTTCAAAGCCCTATTTTACCCGGGAGAAGATTTCGTTATAGATGAAACTCTTGTTCCATGGAGAGGGCGCCTAATTTTCAGGCAATATATTCCAAATAAATCCCATCGTTATGGAGTCAAACTGTTCAAGCTGTGTTCAGTTGATGGATATACATGGGGTCTTAAAGTCTATACTGGAAAGTCTGAATCTGGAGAGCGTGAAACCGGATTAGCAAAAAGTGTGTGTGTGGAACTAGCGGAATCACTTCTCAATCAAGGCAGAACTCTCTATATAGACAATTTTTATACTAGTTATGATTTGGCAAAGTGTTTGCTAGATAAAAAAACGCATGTTGTTGGAACACTAAGAGCAAATAAAAGAGATATCCCAAAGGAAGTCCTCCAAGCAAACTTAAAGAAAGGAGAAATGATTTCCAGAGAAGACGAGAATGGCATTGTTGTGTTAAAATGAAAGGACACCCGTGATGTTCGGATATTGAGCACAAAACATGCACCTATATTTGTTCCAGTTGCACCTAGGAAAAAACGAGCATTGCAAATGGAGCAAGGGAAAAATACAAATCAACATGCTGCAACTACTTCATCAAGCCAAAGCCTTCTACAAAGCATGCCATCAACCAGCGCAAATCAATTTGCAGTCATACCTTCAACCAACTTATTATCTGAACAACCATCTACCAGCACAAAAACAAATAGACAATATCGAAGGCCTTTAGAAAAACCTGAAGCCATATTGGCATACAATAAAGGCAAAGCTGGCATAGATTTGTCAGATCAGATGGGGGCTTATGCCACAACACTAAGAAAAGGTGTTAAGTGGTACAGAAAACTAGGATTAGAATTGTTGTTAGGCGTTGCAGTAGTTAACGCATGGGTTGTATATCGACATGTAACAAAATCCAAAATGAAAATTCGTAAATTTAGAGAGAGATTAGTTTTCCAGTTGCTTGGTATGGCTATAGATCCTGATCGTAATGAGCAAACAAGTAAAAAAACGCACCACCTGATTGATAGGATCCATGAAAATGGTAAAAAGGTACGACGTAAATGCCATATATGCTATATCAATATTTCTAAAACAGAGGGTCGTGAACAAGCCAGAAAAAAAGCAAAGCTAATTTCCACATACTGTGACAATTGTCCTGACCAGCCTCAAATGTGTCGTAATTCCTTCAATGCTAAACACTGAATGTAACTTTATCCTGAAATAAAGCCAATAACATGATGTATTTATATTCTTTTTACTTTCACAAATTGCAAATATATGTATTTATCATATATTTTATATATATTTATCACATACTCTCTCTCTATTTATATATATTCCCTTTTTTGTTGCATGTTCCAAATATTTAATTTTTCATAAAACTTAGCTCATAAAATCGTCACATATACCAATTTGCGCAAACCACGTATATCTAACACATCGTAGGGAGCCCAACAATCAAACTCCTATACGATTTTCATGTAACTGATAACATCTTTGATAGCCATGGCCTGAAGTGTTGAAACACCCTGGCTATCATATCGGATAGCCAGTGTCACAACGGAAATATCACTGGATATCACATATGATAGCCATGGCAGTCAAAGTGTTAAAGATATCTTATTTAAATCAGACAAAGTTGAGTACAAATGGGATAATTAAAGTTTTAATCTATTTTTAATTGATTAATCTATCAATAAAACTGAACCCTCATATTCTGATTTTTTTAATGTTTTTGCTGAAAGAGGTAAATTTAACTATCTAAGATACAATTTTGAAAACAGATTCTAATCATAGTGCGTTAAGAACACGAAATTCAGAATAAATATATAAATATTTGGTAAAATTAACTAAAACATCAGTTTTAGCTTTCGATATAATTTGGCTGCATCACTTATTTGTAACCATGTCCGTTGTTTTATTCAAAACTTTTTTTATGGAATCTGGACATATTACATGAAGGAGTCTTCAATAAAGTCAAAGGAGTAGTTGATTTGAATCTTTCTCGCATTCTTTCAGATACATGTTTTATCCCTCTTTTACAGCTTAAAATTGTGGTCCAAAGTTTAAACAGCGGATATTTTCCATGACATTGTTAAACGATAGAAATGAAATATAGATTTTAGGCATGAATCTAAAAATTGTGTTGAATTTATCTTGACAATTGCTCTTTTGCTGACCTACTGCTACCAAAACTTGACAACTGCAGCTGTAGTCAGAAGATCCTATACTTTATTAAATCGATTTGTTACGTTTTTGAGTTACTGCTTTCAATGCATTCAAAACTAGATCCTGAAAGATCGTAGATCATTTGATGGATTTGGTACAAAATCTAACAAGTATTTATACTTGAAATGTTGTATCCGATTACCAAATTGTATCTACCGAGCTTTCTGCATTCTGTAAATATCGATTTCACATGTATTCGAACTACAGATGGGCTGACATTCTACGAATGGTTTTAGTCCGAAATGTAATAAAAATCTACAAATTCGATCATAATCGGTGAACGATTTGGCTTATCTAATCATATAACGATATATCATTTCTTAAATATGTAATCAGAAACATTCAATTCTATTCAATTATTGTAATGGGAAAATAATTTTATTCCAGTCAAACTTCATATTAATAAAATTAACTTAAAGATATTGAACAATTTTAATTTCCAAATGGTGCTTTTTTATTACTTCTTAAAAAGTCAGTTTCGGCATAAGCTATTCTAATCATACAAATATTTTGTTCTTGAGAATACAAGTAGGAAATGTAGATGCTGTTATTTAAAGAATTTGTGAATTTGCAAATTAAAAAAAATATTATTAATAATATAATATATTATAAAAATAAAAAAGAGATCTCTTTAATTACTATTAAAGAATTTATATAACTTAAATATAAAGGCAACATCATAACCTTTGTTTAAAGCTACTTCTATATAAATATAATTCAAAAATTTTTTCTAAAGAATGCTTACCTATAAAGGTATGAGTATACATTTATTGAAATTATTAATAAAATGAATAAGATTTATATTAGAATTTTAATTAATACAACGTTATTATAGTCATATATTACTCATCTGTAATAAATCTGGATATATTTGTAATGGTTTGAAAATGTATCTTAAATAAAGAATTAAACCCATCAAATCAAATTGTTTCCAAATAAATTCATTTATGCCAATAAAAGAAGGTACATAAATGGAAACTTAAAAAGCGTAAAAAACTATACATGCACCAAAAATTATTCCAAATATTATTGTAACTGCTTCAAACGATAACTATATTCACATTGCCAATACATTAAATTATAATTAATCAAACAAAGTAATCATTACATGCTAATTCAAAATAGTTTGAAGGTGTTATTTTGTATAAGAGTTAAACTTTTATGTTCTAAAATATAGAAATCTTCAATTTCGATAAATATTAGTAAAAATATTCACACATTGTGTCAGCAAATTTAAAATTCTTTCATTAGTTTCATTCCTGCTTAAGTTGTACGGATTCATACAATACAATTCTATATGATACAATGCTAAAATACTATATACAAATTAAAAATTCAAGTGCATCTCATACTTTCTTTCAGCTACGTTTTAAAAAATGTAAAGCAGTTTATTCGAGGAAAGTATTAATTAAAATATTTTAACTCGATTACATTGTTTTAATATTTAAACATTGTTATCATTGTTTTAAGTTTAACTCGGAGACATAAATTCAATAAAGTTGCTTTTTTCAAAGTTTCATTTCTGAATTCGTTATTCGTTGAATATTCATTCTATAAAAAAAAATTTTTTCATTCAGAATTTATAATTTTATTGGCAATAACTTTGTAAAATTTATAAGTTTCTTTATAGCAATGCATTAAAAAAACTAATTTGCATTTTATGGAAGTTTATCATATATTAAGTGTTTTTAATATTTTACATAATTTTCAAGATTTGTTTCATATAATTTAATTTAATCTAAGAATAATAATCTAAGTTATATAATTAAGTAATATAATTTAATCTAATAATAATCTAAGTAATATAATTTAATCTGAGACTTATAATCTAGTCGAAATGTAATATTAATCTTACAGTGAAGGAATATATAATACTGATTTTATTTAATAATCTATCGTAATATCTACTAATTTTGTATTGATTTTCAAAGAAGTAAGCCTTATAACAACTCAGAAAATTTCAATGGATTAATCCTGTACCTGTTAATATTATTTGACCATATACAATGTAAACTGAATTTAATATGAAATATTCTCTTAAGGTCAAAACATATAAAAGTTAAATATATTTAAAATTTTCTGTTGCAATTTTCTGTTAGATAGATTATGCATTGTATTATATATCAAACGTATGATTGTTTCTCCAATTTTTGGAATGCAAACACAGCTCTTAACTCATAATACACTTTCCACATCACAATGTCAGTTATTTGAAAGCATCATTATGACTGAAATTTCTGTACTATGATAATCATTTACTTTAATGTTTTCTATTCAATCCATCTAAATAGAGAATGGTATCGAGAGTATGTTTTGGAATAAAGTTAGCGAATCACGATTTTACTGATGATTTATTATCCATTATATTAATCCGAACGTTAATATCTACCTTTATTTCCATCCTGAATGGCTTATGCAAATCTAATGTGCACTTAAAGTTTATTTATGACGACTGAAAATGGCTCCGTATGCACCAAACTATGAATGAATCCAAGTCTGCTATTGCAGTATGAAAAGGAAAAACATTCTATGTGACTCTTAAGACGTATAGATGATTTTAATGACCTCCTTGCCATTGAAAGGCTTGACGGATATATTTATATTCCCGTTTGAAATCGAGGAATGTTACAATTGCTGCTTCATTTTATTGATTGCATAAATGCTCGCGGATTCAATAAAATATATTAATCTGGGGTTTTAGCAACATTTTGAATATTTAATTATTTTTTTCTGCTCATTTTTCGATCGATATGCGCAAAAATATTTTCAAAGGAAAAAAATGGTTCTAAAAGTTGTTTTATTTCAATTCATTAATTTCTTGAAAGAATTGAATGTTCTTTGACTTATGACAGATCGATTGCCGTTAATGAAAATTTAATTTTGAATTTTTTTTAATCGTCTAATAATATATACATTCATTTGTTTCTAAAGAAGCAGCTAATTTAAATATGTGGGCGCATATTACACACCTACGTATCTTTTTATAGACAGAAGAACAAAGAAGAATAAAAGATTCATAAAATCTTCATTCTTCTGCTTCATATATATATATATATATATATATATATATATATATTATTTTCATAAATGATTTATTTTCATTTCCACCTTAGAAATGAAATTCATTTTATATTTAAATTAATTGTTCAATGTAAAGATTAAAAATTATGGAATTGATTCAATTCTTTCCCCCAACACATTCATGTGTATTTATTTTTTTCAAACAAGCAAATGAGTTTGGATTGCGTTGGCAAATATTGTTTATAAGAAATTAAAATTATAAAGAGGATTTTAAAACATGCATTTGGAAAGCCAGAGTTTTTAAGAAACATCATTGTAATTGTGATTAAGGAAAAAAGGAAATGAAATAATGTTTTTTTTTATCTTTTTAATTCATATCTTTTGTTAATTTGACAACTTCTTTGTAATTCCTTACATTGATTAAAAACTTTAGTTTTTCTTTTTCAGAAAATAATTCTCTACCAAAATTAAATTCAAAAATTTCACAGGTTTCCAAAATAAGCACCACTGAGTAATTAAGGTTGACAGATTTAAGATATCTATATAAATCACAAATATGTTTGAAGATAATGACAAAATACACACAACTAATCGAAATTAAAGATAGGCAACAATACTAAGTTAAAAGTTTGATTACTTCACATAAAAAGAACAAAAATAGACAATTAAGGGAAAATGAGGTTAGCCTGGTAATTTGATGATTTTACATGCCATTTCTCAATATTTTTTTTAAGTATTTGCACATATGATTAGAATTACTCAATATAAGAAGATATAATTGCGTTCAAATTTAAAAAAAAGCTAACTAGGATTTGTTTTATGAATTAGAAAAACTTACAAGCTGCTTATTTCAATACGCACGATTGAATCTTTGTAAAATCTCCATAATTTGTGACTTGTAAGAAAGTTGGAGTGAAGAAATTCAAAGCATATACATTCACATAAAACTAATATTAAATTGGTAGATTAGTCGATTCCTATCAGAGTATTTTGGAATGTCAGTAATGTGCAGAAGTTTTTGGATTTCAAGCAAACTACAGGTGGCTATCAAAATAATGGAAGCATCATTATCAAAAAGAAAAAAAAATATCGATAAAGTATAAGATTACTTTGGCATGTAATATAGTATCTTAGATCACCTCTAAATCAAATCATAAAAGTTACAAATAGTGTTTAGGGAAATATTGTACCATTCTTCTTTGAAATATTGTAAATGCTCTGAGAAAAGTGTCAGTGGAGGATATCTATCTCGGATTGAACTCCCTAAAATTGATCATTTTAGTTAGCTAATATTTATCTGTACTTCTCCCCCTGATTCTTCTTTCAGGACCACCAGAAACCATCAAGAAATTTATTATCACATGTTATTACATTGAAATTTATTACCACGTGTTATAAATATAACATATACAAATTTTTTAAACGTAATCCGAGTACAATATTCAAACAATTGTACTTAAATTGTAATCACTGTGTACTTTATGCACTGCGTGAATATTTATTGCATATAGTTCATTACAATATGGTTCAAAGATACATATCTGATACATTTTTAGACATTGAATTTAAAACATTAACTTTTTTCATTAAGATATAATACTTTCAAAATTGAAATATTTGAAGCATTTTTCATAGTTAGTTGCACTATTAACGGAATAATTTCAAGATGTATCGCAATTTTTAATCAAAATTATGCAAAATAATTTGTATAAATTTCTAAAGATATTCTGAAAATTGTAGATTTTTCCGATGTAGCTCATGAAATATAAGCTTCGAATTTTATTTTCATCCACTTCAGACCAAACTAAGATCCCATTTTTTTTGTTATTTTTTATCTTCTGATACTTTAATTTACCATCACCAATAATTAAAGTATAGAAGGACGATTTTATATGCTTTTTTATATCTTAAGTCGGAAATAATGAGCATTTAAGACCGATCTCATTACGCTAGAGTTAAAAGGGAAATGCAGTGATGGTAATTATGAATAAAAAAATATTTTTATACCCAGTTATTCAAGATAGGATCTGAATTGAAAATAAATGACTTTAATTAAAGCAAAATATAAAATGTGCATATAAAATGTAGAAATTTAACTTTTAGAATTTTTTTTCAATATAAATATTTATTTCATATATTAGTAATAAGTGATATTTTATCCGAATATACATATTTATGTAAATAGGAATAATTTTTTTTTTGTGTTCCGGATATATTTTAGTTAATTGAATTTTAAAAAAATGACATTATGAGTTTAAAAGAACCATCAATACAAAATTGTCCGTAGGGTCATTCATAAAGGATAATAAAACCCCGTATACCGACCAATGCTATATTTCCATCAACAAAAAATTGAATTTTTCCCCATGAGCTTTGAGGATATTAGTAATAATTTCCATTTTAACCAAATATACATATTTATGTAAACTATACATCGTTTCTTAATTTTATGAGAATCATTCTGTTTTTCACATTATTTTAAATTTCAAACCAGTTGAAGATGTTTACTTTAAACTTTCCTGCATACTCTCCAAAAATGATCTATCCCTCCTAAACCAAATTGAGGGCCTTAGTCAAGGCAGTGAATGAATTGCGTGAAAATAGTAAACGATAGTGGAGAATTGAAGACCTATAGACATATTCCAGCATTTTTAATAATCCTATGGCAATATTAACGTAATTTGGGCATCTTGGTGTCGAGCAACACCACAATTTGAGACCATAGTTGTAGGTACAAGATCACATTCTGATTTACATTGATTTGAGGATTTGCGTTTACATGCATGTGAAAGTGGATACTAAAAGCAGTAATAAATAACAACAAATAGTAATAGGATTTTGTTTAAAATTTTATAAAAATCTATATTTTAGATTATAATCTAGTGTACCAAATTTTATATAATGAGATCTTTGCGTTCTTTTTAAGGATTCAATTACCTTGCACTCGGACAGATAGCCAGATTGACTTATTCCTAAATGAATTTCATTTATATTTTATTATAAATCTACTGTTAGTGGTCGTAATTCCGTATGTTGAATCAATTAATTCTAGTTCAAGAGACAGTTACATACAAATAAAAACTTAATATATTTTTCATTCTCAAGGAGGTCTGAAATGTAGAAATGTCAAAATCTCGCATTCGAAATTTTTGACGATTGCCGTACCCTCTCTATACTTGGAATATGACCCCGGTAGCCCAGCTTGTAGCACATTATTGTATAATATTATGTGACATAATATGATATTAAACAATATTTCACATTATTAATATTATTGCAAATATTGATCGATGTCGAATATTTGTGTGATAGTTTTGGAGGAAGTAAAGAGAGAAAGTTTTAAGAATATATGCTTATTACGTATTTTTTGTTTAAAAAGTAATTTCTGAAAAATTAACAGTATTTCTATTGTAAATTATCCATTTCTCATGTTAAAATAAAGGTAATTTCATTTTAAAATGCATTTTAAATTAATTTTTCATAATTGAGAACATTTGTCAGTACACAGGTTTAATTTCGAAAAAAATTGACAATTTTAGAAAATGGAAATAATTTTATTTTCACAGTAAAATAATTCTAAAATGCAATTTATGAACTTATTATTATTATTACAATTTATGACTTTTTGGTCTTATTATTTAGTTAGAAATTTCAATATAAAAATATTCTGAATAACTAACCTACTCAGCATTTAATCAATCATGAAACGTATTAATTGGTTAGATTGAGATGATGAAAATAATAATAAAATGAACGAAAATATTCCAAAAATATCATAAAACAAACGAAACGGATAAAAACATACTTTATGCTGCAAGACAAGTATCATTTGGGTGAAAAGTATGAATTTTAATTAAAACTACACAATTATCACTGCAGAAAAGAAGGTTGAATTGCTAGCTTATAATAGTTCATTAACATTTAAAAATGGACCCAATTTTTAAATGTGAAGATTTTCAACAAAAGATTTTACTGCAGGAAGGGAAAAAAATTTTAAAGGAATTAAATTTACCTGTGAACATATCTTTACATTTACCTGCGTTCATATCTTTTTTCATCAATTATGTGAAAAAAATTCATAATCTCCTTGTACAAGCAATTTAATCTGTGTGCACACGCTAAAGCATATTTTCTTAGTTTACAATATTTTTAAGTCTTTTAATGCAATGAAAATATTTAAAAAATCTAGAATCTATGGTTCAACAATTTTATTTAATATCACGAGCATACATTAGATTATTACACGGTTCGATATTAGATTTTTGTCTTGTGAATACACCCCACTAAAATCAAAATGTTTTTTAAAAGAAAAAAACTTTCAAATTTGATATGAAGCAAAACTTTTGCTTTTTTATATTCAATTTAATTGGAAATTCTTGAAATCTCACCAAACCGATTGAACCGTATTCTCTCTTTTCGAGTTTCTTTTATCAATGCAGTTTGCGAATGCATGTGTATTGGCCTACCGTCTCTGCCTCAGCTATTCCAGTCTTCATCCTTCTTTATGGTAAATCAGATGCGACGATTTCATTTTTCAAACTTCGATTTGACGGGTTTCAAATATTATTATTATTTATAGTAAGAAGAGATGGGTTTAGTTTTCCTTCTTCAGATTTTTCCACCAAGATATATCTGCTTATAGATTTTTCTTCTGGAATTCATTTCGAATTCCTAAATTTTCTGGTAAATTCCTATTGTCTTCCCAAATTTCTGGAATTTTAAATTTGCTTTATTTTGGAAATAGTTTTCTTGCTTAGCTGTGAATTTTCTTCTTCAGTTATCTGATTTCCATGCATATTGATAAATGCTTAGTGAATTGCCGTTTGTTTTGATAATAATGCTTAAAACTTTTTTGTCTTTGTCAAAATGGCAATTTGGAGCAGTGAAGTACTAAAATCTATCATTTATTCCAAATATTAATAATGTAATGCTACGATGATAATTTTGGTATCATATTATGCTTTTATATTCATTTATATGCCAATAAACATATAAACATAATAATGCTTTATTGATTACTAGTATTATAAACTCAAAAACAGTATTAAATATTGAATAAAAATCCGCTTAAAAATGATTAAAATTAAAAAGCAAATAAATAAACATATTCTAATATCTCAATTCAATTTTTTTCCTCTTCACTTATGGCAACATTTGTAAGTTAAAATATAAAATGTTGATTCAAATTTTTTAAGATAACAGGCGATTCTTAAGACTTTTCATTAATACTATTTTCCTCGTTTCAAACGTATGAATACGAATTCGGAAAATATTAAAAAAACTTACTGTGAATTAAGCATAAATCCGCAAAAAGCAATATTACATCAAACCAATATTAAAATCAATATGTCGTGAATCAGTTAATGATATATCCCTAGAGCCTTTTTTTGTTATAAAATACTAGCCGGTACACTGCGCGTTGCTGCCGCCGAAAAAAATAATATTACGTGAAATCAATCAATAATTTTGCAATGTTTTTTTCGAAATAGGATAAACAGTGCTACAGTATATAAAATACAAACAAACAAATATTCATTTTTATACATACAAAGTCTGTATTCTTTTAAAATGGTAAAATTTGGTGTCCTTTCAGAATGGTAATGAAAGTAGCTACTTATTGTATCTCGAGACTCGTTTATTATTTGTTAAGAATTCTCAAATTTAATTTTAGGAAATATGATTACAACATTTTTATTTGAAATTGATTAAACACAGAAAATATATTTATACCATAAAATCGTTAATATAGTTGAAGCGATAATTTTTGAAAATTAAGATGGTGTAAAAATATTTGTATTACAATATTTTTGGTGGTGACTGTGAAAAACGCTAAAATTTTATTAAAATATAAAATACCCAAGGTTGTTCTTCTTAAAACTTTCTCTCACAATTTGTAATAAAGTTGTTAGCTCCGAGAAGGATTCGAACTATAGCTACAAAATATTAACCTTTAACTTAGATTATCATTTCTACAAAATCTATTGCCTCCTTGCGAGTTATTTGCAGATTAATCTTTGGTAAATAGACGGGGTTGCGATTCAATTTTTTTAGAATTTTAGATAATTGTAATATCCTTATAATCATTCCGCAGGTATAAACAATAAACAGGCCATGTTTCATATCAATCGGATGAACATTTTTATTTATATAGATTTCTTTTACGCATAAGAAAGTTATTCATTTTCTACATTAGAAAGCTTTCATTAGCATCTAAATGCGTTGACTATGCCGCCTTTTTACAGCATTAGAAAGAAGAAAATTCCGTTAAATTAAATTCTTGCTAGTTTCCATTTCATGATACTGTAAATTACTGGAGCGGCTTTCTGTAAAAATAAAAGCCAATAGCCTGATTCCCTTTCAAATATTTTATTTATATCCTAAACAGTTGACTTACTCTATAAGGAAACAAAGTAAAATAAAGAAACTATTTTATTCACCAGGAAACATTTCAAAGCATACCATTTATTCCTTTTTTCCTAATGTAATTAATTACTGTAAAAATGAAAGCAAGTCGTTCGTATCGGTTCCAGCCCTTTTATTTACAACTTGATTTGCTCAGGAAGGGAACAATTTGAAACAAGGGAACTAACTGTATTATTCATCCGAAAAGGACTTCTAAGCGAAGTCATCGATATTTTTTTCTGACGTAACTAATTACTCTTTGTGACAACGAAACATAATTTAATGTTAATGAGTTTGGACATGCAACGTTAAATTTAACTAACGTTAACTATAGAGGCAAAGATCTTAACTCATTTATCAGTGAATAATTTCGAAAAAAAATAAATAACTCATATGAAATTATTCAGAATATCAATTTGTCCCTTACTAACTTCTGGGCTGCATTTCACATAATTAAAATGATTTCTTGTATAAAAATAGAAAATCATTCTAGGTAATTGGTTATAAACTAAGGACTGCATTTACTCTCAGATTACACGTAAGACTTTTCCAGAAATGCAGCGCTGTGTCAAAAATAATTGGCAATTACTGAGTGATTAAATTTTTTTCTGAAGTGAAAAAAAAATCTCAATTCTCTAGCTTTTCATTGTAGAACGAAGACACAGTATTTCATTCATTACATTTATTATAATCAATCGCATATTAGTACTAGAAAAAAGAAAATTTAATGAATAATAATATTGCTATTTATTAGTAAATAAATATACAAAAATATATAGATTAATAATAATATTAACCCTTTACACTCGGATGGTAAATCATACTCACCATTCACGACGGTGCGTCAATTTAACTCTTTGTTGTTATTTTAAATGTTAAATATATCTACAAAACGGTAAGAAAATGGGTAAAATAATTCGGGAAAATATACATTAAACAATTATCTTTATTTATTTTTTGAAGCAATGAACAAGTCCTTATCTTAAAATAAATACGCATTGAATTACTTCACAGGGTTAAGATGTGATGTAACAATTCAACATAGAACATTTTTAAGAAACAAATTATGACTTAGTAATCAGAAGTATAATAAACTAAAATTTCCTGAAGGATTACTATTTCGGTACTTCATTAGTAACAGAAAAATTAATGAAATCATCTTAACTGATGAATATTACATTACAAAATTATGAATATTACATCACAAAAATTTATTTATTAAAACCAAGAAGGTGAATAGAAGGATTATGAATTTTAGATGGATGAATTTTAAAACATTTGTATGAATCATGTAATTTTATGTCAAGATAATTCTTTATTGTTTATTTCATGAACGTTTTAAAAATATTCAGGTACATATTTTGAAATGTTTATATCATAATTACTATAATATTCAGAATGTTTTTCAATATTAACAAATGCTTAATGTTGATTATTTGAATTACAAAAAAAAAAATCTGCGTATAGTTTTATTACAAAAAGTTAACTTATTAAAACTAAGAAAACCAATTATAGATGAAAGGATGGATTGCGAATTTTAGTTAGATGGATTTTAAAACATATCTATGAATCATGCCATTTTAAGTCAAATCACAGAATTTGACATAAAAGAACATGATTCATTGATTTATTTTACATACATATAAAAAATATAGCGACGTCGTGAATTTTTTATATCACAATCATCATAATATCCAAAATGCTTTTCAAAATTAACAACTGCTCAAATTTGACAACACGTAAAGATTCAAATTACAAGAAATACCACAACATCACAAAATAGCTACTTTCTTTAATAAGGTTCTCTGTATGCACATAACTTACCAAGGAAATTCAGACGTCTTCTGTCTCTTTGAGCTCTTCATTTTAAAACACGATGTCCTATTCAAGTTGTATCTCTAAAATTTTATGATTTTTCCAAGTGAGCCAATGGTGAGGAGACAGGAATGTATGTATTTTGCTTTTAGAGAAAAAGAAATCCCTTGCATAAAAAGCAGCTTTAATGTTTGTGCATTTTAGTTGTGATTTTAACTGCAGAAGCTTACAGTGAATGGAAATATTATTCAAATCAAGCCCAGAGTGCCTATTTCCTACTCATTTCCATCCGCTATTTACTCAAGTGAGGCAAACCTGTGATCGTAAATATAGATATAGTTGCATGTGTCTGCTCGGGTTTCTGGAAAAGATGATAAACGAAAAAAATGAGAAGAAATCTCACAGAAAATAAATATGAAATGGCGATCGCGAAATAACCGTAACGATAAAAATTTTATGACCCTGTTCTTTTTAGATACTTTAGGTAAAATATCGATTTCAAGTATTTGGTGGCGTAGATATATGCCCGTTGACCGTTAGGAGATATGATCGATAGAAAGACATGAAACTCTCCAAGTTTTCTCGTAGTCCTTAAGTAAGCATTTTAGTATAAAACCTACTTGAACTAGAGCAATATTTCATTCCTATACAATACTGAAACATTTTCTTTTCCTTATCTGACATTTTATGTGCGTCAATAACTCATATCCTTTCAAAAATAATTTGAATTTAAATTTAAAATATGTAAAAACTATAATGCCAGCTTTTCTGCTATTATTATTTCAAATTTTAGATTTAGTTTAAACATATTAACGTCAAGTTTTTAAATTAACACTAGGGCTGGTGGGGGATAGTCGTTGTAATTTTGTCGCGCTCAGAAGACGATTACGACACCTGACCTGGCACGTTTTTCTCTACATCACACCACAATAGCTGGAGAACGTTTGGTCCCGACGGATTTAACGTGCAGCACACCCGCTTACACGAAGGTTTTTCGGTGGAATCGGTCTCGAACCTGAAACCCTACATTTTGGAAGTCGAGAACTTACCACCAGGCCACCATGTCCTTTCAAAATCTAGGAAAATAGGTTTTAGAAGTATCAATCTTATAATTGATTTAAACATCGACTATTAAGAAAAAAAAGAAAAGAAAACACTAAGAAAACGAAAGAAAGGAAGAAAACTCTTAGAAAGTTATTCTTTTTGTGATATTTGATGAGTAAGAAAAATAAATTACATTCCAATAAATTAAAAATTATATCACACCATATTTTAAAGAAATATCGCAATTTCTTAAAAAAAACTCTGTAATAATACAATTACTTGAATTCTTATTATGCAATGAAATAATAGCTATTTTCTTTGATTCTATAATTTAATAATTTAATTTTCAACTGTTTAAATTACACTTTGCTGCACTTCTTCTTGCGTACAGCTGACCACCACTGAACGTCATAGTACCGACAGGATTTGTTGTGGTCGACTACTGAGTAAGTATTGCCCAGCCTTACATTGACCGTACACTTTGCAGCAATATCAATTTTTCGAATTAAACTGATTTAATTATATTTATACGTTTATAAAAAATTCTTATTGCCTTATTATTTTTCAAAATTCTTCGTCTGTATCTTAAGATGTAAGAGAAAAAAATCATCATTTTATTAATCAAGAAAAATAAGTAATTTTGTCAATTTGAATGTGTGAAATTACGATTTTGTTAAAATGAAGAAATGGAAATACTTCTTATTCTCTATAAAATAATTTTTTACGAATGTTTGAGAATTTCATCAAGTATTGTATACAGATTAAAATTATGCCATATCGGATAGACGTTCCTTTTCTTTCTCCTCTTTAAAGATTATTGTTGTCACAAATTTCAAGGAACTGAATTGACGAAAAAGACTACTTTGAAAGGATATTAAAAATGCGAAATTTTTAACATTTTTGTTATAAAACAACAATACTCTCGAAGTTTAATATGATCTATTTAAAGGTATGCCTTATCCATTTCAACGCTTTTATTCCCTTATTAAATGCTTTGTGAATTGTCTAACAATCTCCGAAACAATTTAACAGAGCTTCTTAGATTTCAACTTTGAGAAAGGGAAGAGCCTTAAAGAAGGTATGGAAAGAAACTTATTGCTTTCAAGCTAAAAAACTTTACTTCTATTGAAAAAAGTACACATGTTTTCATGTCAAATATCTTTTTTATTTGTTTAAAAGTACAGTAAAATACTTTTAAGAAAAGAAATATCTTCCTTCGTGTACAGTATTCTAAATATTTAGAATGAAGACTACATTTTAAAAAGAAGAATATTTGCTACTCAGTTTCTGCATAAATGCAAATTAATGTAAGTAAGATTAAATAGATGAATGACAATTGAGTTTTAAAAGAAAATATACAATATCATAATTTGAAATTATTTTGGAAATTTGGAAAAATAAAATATATTTACCATTTTCGATCGTTACAGTACAAAATTGCTGCAGGTTCAAAGGGAAAAAGAATTCCTACATTGCAAAATATACTTTAAGAAATCTGATTCAAATTGTTTCTTACAAATTCGATAAAAAAAAAAGAACAGGTAAAAAAGCTCTAGAACTATTCACAGTATTCAAAAATATCTAGACAATTACAATATATATATATATATATATATATATAATGGTATTTTTTATTCGTTCTGTTATTATTGATAATCTTATAATATTTTTAATTGCATTTTTCAGAGTGTATTTTCAAATGTAATAAATTATTCATTTATACATCGAACTGATTAACAATTATCTGAAAATCAATATTTCTTTTAAGTAGAATCTACAAATCTCCAAGTTTGTAGATTCAAAGCCAGTTTTTCTCTCTTAAGATTTAAAGTCGTGACAACTTAATACATACTATACCCATTTTTCTTCAGGGGACTTGATCAAAACAAGAAAAAAGTAGTTTTTGTTCTTTGAAATATTGTACAGTATAAATAATCAATAAAAGTGTATATATATTATATTATTACTTTGTTACGATTTGATAATTGTATTATTACATTGCATTCCAAAAATTAATAAATGATCAGAAATTTTCTCTAGCTAGAAAACGAGATTAATCGATGAGGTATAAAGAAACATTAAAACCGATATATGAAATATCATATTTTCAAATGAAGCAAAATGCCTAGAGGAATGATAGGTAGCATAAGTTTCTTGGAAACTTCTAAAGTTTACACTTTCCATTGCAAAAAAACTAAACAAAATCTTTTGAACATAAATTAAGGATTTTCTTTTTCCTTTTTTTCAGGAGTAGCAATATTTCACGTGCCAAATTTAATATGTTGATATCTCATTTCACGATAATTTTTGTTTAAATGCCTCTTATTTTATTTATACATAAATACTATATTTAAATTTCTTCTTGTAATAACTGTTGATGCAATTTAAATGTTAAATTCAGCTTGAGATAAAAGGTTTTATCTGGAATTTATTTATAAACCAATCTATTAATAGAATACTTACCGTTATCACATAGTTTAAATGGTGATATTTTTTCAAAATCTCCATTAAAATACGTTTGCTTAAATATGCATGAAATGTAAATCATTTTATAATATTCTAATTTTTTTCAGTTCATTTTTTAAACTCTACTTTGAAAAAAATATAATTTAATTTTACATCTTTTAAATCATAACAGTCCCCCAATTTTTATTTATTTTATTATTTCATAATTCTTTACCCTAGCGAGAGGCATTATCTTAATACAAAAGCTAAGTGACAGATAGTATGATAAATTGCTTAAAGCAGCAGATAAACAAAAATGGCAATACCGTCCTGAATATGAGGGTTCTCTGGAGAAGAGTTAAGTGCTTTTACAAACTACCCTCAGAGCGTGTGGTGAGAAAGCAATCATTCTTGCAAGGCTCTTGAGGCAATTAGTTACTTTAAGATATTTGCTTTTTCTGCTGTTCTTGCAAATAATTTACCTTTAATGTAATGTATTTCAGTACAGGGCATTTATTTCAATGAAAATAAATAAAGACATGTACTTATATAAGTAAGAAATGTATGTATACATGTATACGAAATACTAGATATTGTTTGATACATTTATTACAGAGTTTTTTTTATTATTTTTTATATTGAAATACTTAAATATATATATAT
>JAPMOQ010020855.1:4679132-4692919 GCA_026543055.1 Argiope trifasciata
AATTCCTAAAAAAAGGCAAGAAAACTTTACTTTTACATATTACATAAAAACTATGTATTGACATATTATAAAAAATTACGTATATATAAAATACATATTATAAGTAAAAATTATATTAAAAGTATTTAAAAAAGTGTGTACCTAATTTAAATTTTCTGGAATAATATTATTAATTTTACGTTCTGGGGAAAATGTGAAAACTACCATAAAAATATAAATTAATATTTTCCAGTGTGTTGTCTAAATATTATCTAATTTAATTAAATAATATTTAGCTAGCTGAAAAACATAATTATAAACACACATTTATAAATCTACAAGTAATCGCTATTTCCGCTCGGGTAATGATTATTATGCATTTGGTTTTTATTTTCGTTATTAGCATTTATACTAATTCCTTTCTACGTTTAAAGGTTCTTTATTAACTTTAAATATGCAAATATTGGCTTTATTTCAATATATAAACCCTACATCCAATTGGGTGGCTTGCAGTAGGTTTGATTTTATTTTAAAACACTTTATTTACGAAAAGATTTTCTCTCGTAACTCGAGTGCAGTTTTCTGTAAAAGAATGAAAGAAACACAGAGCATGAAAATTCATCCTGACTGCTGCCAACGTGGTTCTGCAGTAAAATGGAAATATAATTCTCAATTTGTTTTGACACTGGAAGAGAGTTTAACCTCAAGCGCATTGCCATGTCAAATAAGTAACTTCACGACTGATTTAACATTTGGTATTTGCACTGATTTTTAGGGGTTTGATCAAACTATTTATATTAGTGTACAATAAAATGATAAAAGAATAAAAATTAATTGTAAAAGATGTTCTGTCCATTGAATTGAAAACATTTTTCTCTAAACGAAATATAAAAATTTTAAAAAGAAGTTTACAACTGTTCTTCAATTGATATCATTCAAAGTAATATATTTTTTTCTTTTTAATAATAAAAAAACTCTTTAAATTATAACTATCTTTTTTGTTTCTTTCATTAAAAAAACAGTTTGCAGTGCAACTTTCAGTTGGACATAATTTCGCTAGTACAAATGTGGCATCGGTTCGATATTCTGAAGTCTAGAATATCGATATTACAATAGAAAGAGCAAGTAAGAAAGGAAAATAAAAATGGAAAAAATAAAGAATAAAAGGGAATAAGTCAGTTCTTCAAAATTATAAAAAAATAACAACATATCTTGAACAGAGAAGATTAGATGTTATTAAGAATATTTTTGAATGCATTCTGGCATAGCGTTTCCTTCTTTGAAGTTTCTTTTATTCTAGATATTTTTATTTCTGAAGATTGTTTTTTAAGTGCCATTCAAATGTAATTTTCATATCTTGAAAGTAGTGGGTTATTTCTTATTTTGAAAAAAAAAACTGGCCTATTTTCTAATGTTTTTTTAACCTTTGGAAATATATCAACTTTAAAAGTACAGCTTTTTTTATAATATGAAATGTTTCAGAAATTGAAAAAGAATTTATGCAATAAGAATGAGGAATGAAATAAGATGTTTTATTTATTCAACGAAAACAGCATCTATTATTCTTAAAATAAGTTATGAGGCACAAGACAGACTCTTTAGCATAAAAGAAAATGCTTTTTAATATTTTTTTCCATAAAACAAACTCATAAATAGTTTGTACTCACAAAATAAATGCATACATTTATTTTAATACTTCTTGCATAGTTATTAAAAAATGACGACATATATTTTAAAACATGTTGACTAGGAAACAAATTTTGATTTTTAATTTTATTGTTGTTCACAAGTAGGAAAAATATATCCAAGATAGTTGTGCAAATTGATGGCAGAATGCAACATATCAATATCTACAGAATGTAGATATCGATTGCGAATTAATTCATTGTGTACCATCTCTATAATGCAAATTTATATATTATCTCCAAATAAAATCAAAGTTAGGTTCATATAATTTTCTAAGAAATAGAAAAGGGATTTTAAAGCGGAAGAAGTCTTAAGTTCAAATTTATTTGCTACATATTCTATCGAAACAGTTGGTATTTAAAAAAAGATATCTTTTCATAAATTTGAAAGATTTTTTGTAAGGCAAATGGATTTCAAAAAAATTGAAATGTTCATAATAAGTAAATAACGAAGTGCTGCTCCTTTTTTTTTCTCAGGAAATAAACTTACACATAAGATCGAAAACAGAGTATGTGTGAGAAAACTCATATGCAAATTATATTTATGTTATGGAAATGATCAGAAAATAGTGAAATAAATATATAACAATCTTAATTTTGTTTGAGATATTGAGCCTTGGAGGTCGAATGGTAAGGTCTCGGTTTGTGAGCTATAGGAATCCAGGTGCGAGACCCGATTTCACGGAAAATACAGCCGTGTAATAAGGCCTGTTTCACATAAAAGCCTTGAGAGACAAACGCCCTTCTGCTGGTGCGATATGATGCGGAGAAGGAGGGAAGCTCAGGTATCGTCCTCGTCATCTGACCGAGGTTCAAAATTAGGCTATATGAACCAAAATATTTCTAGTATTGCTTTAAACCGATCTGTTAAAGTAACAAAACAAAACTTGTTTGAGGTATTCAAGATTTTAAAGCCTCATTAACAGAGGATCATCACTATTTTTAACTTCTTAACATTCAGATAAGATAATATATTATAGCAAAGTATTAAAATGTTCATTTTATTATGGCATAACCTAAATGTATATGTTTAAGTAAAAATACTCAACTCTAATAAATACTTTAAATAAAATTGTAAAATGAACGGTAATTACTTAAGAAAAATAATCACAAAAGAGCGAGTTGATATTTTCTCGAAATAAAAAGCAAGTTTCACTGTTTAAAAATTATTATCTTTGAAAGCAGCTTTGTCAAGTTTGCATTTCAAATAATGAAGTAATTAAATAGATTACTAAATCAATAAATTTTTGCCCTAAAATATATCTGGGCTGATTGCGATACCCTTCAACGATCTTGCCCCCCAAAAAGTTATCTAAAAACATGATTCATTAAAATGACTAATGTTCTGTGAATTTCAATTTTATTATATCCCAATATATATGTATCAAAAAATATGTACCAATATATACGTATACGTATAATTTGTTATAGGAATCAAGAATTCAAATTACCAGTAAAAATGAATACTTGCTTTTCACTTTATGTGAATATTTCACTTTAGTTTGAAGAAAATCATCTTGACAATTGAATAATTGAATTATCAGAAAAAAAAATATTAGAAAACTATTTTTAAAATAATTTTCTTCTTTTATTACCTAAAGTACAATAACAATATTATACTATTAAGATTTGAAATATTTCATTACAAAAATTCTGACTAATTTAAGGGTATTATTATTTGAAGCTGCAAATACAGCAAAGCTCGTTCCTAAGACATTATATTGAGATTGATCATTGTCTAAAGTAATAAAAAAAATAAAACTGAAGATTTTGAAATGAAAGTTCCTTACGTCAAACGATGCATTTACAATATAAAACACAGAAATTTAAAAAAAAGTTTTTGAAATCTTTTTTTAAAAAGTAATATTTTTAAAAGAAATACTTACATAACACACATTCATGTTTTTTTTTGTTTTGTTTTGTGGAGTTTCAGTGGTAATGAAATCATTCTGCATTACGTTAGAAATTTTTAAAACAAAAAGGAACAATATCCATTTTAAATTAATGCATATTGAAACTTGATAAATTTAATAAATTATTCAATATTGTTGATTAACCTGCATGATTTAGATCAGAGATAAAATTTGATATTTAAAGATAAAAACAAAGCATTTATTTAATTTTATTGATACCAGCTAGAACCAGGCGAGTTGCTGCCGAAGAAGAAATAATTTTGGATACATCATTTCAAATTTAAAATAACTGTATTATTCAATTAGGAATAATAGAAAAAAATGATGATTATTTTCATATGGGAAATGAATAAATTCATTGAAGTTGAATAATATACAGAGATAAGAGCAAATACTTTTTATTATATTCTTTTATATTAAATTATTCAAGATTATTATTATTATTATTATTGATGTTTTTCCGTTTTCAGAAGAAACAATTATTTTTTGACTATCCGACTGAAATTTTGAAATCAAAAGGTATGCTGGGAGGGCTAGGATAATGGGTATGCGTGTTGTGAGCATATGTCCGGAAGACGCTCCTTTAAGGATAGACGTCAAGCTTTTGCCTCAGATTGGTTTTTTTGATTCTGATACTCGTGATCAGGTAACATGTAAATTATGTCTTTCAGCTCTTGCCCATGTTGATCTTGAGACTCTGAAACAAGTGAACTTGCAATTTGTAAACAATCTGCTTAATTACACCCTTGTCGTTCTCGTTTGTTTATGAGGCTCGATTTGGCTAATTTCCAGATGCTGAGCTGTTAGATCTATTAAGTAACGAACGTTTGGGAACATACATTTTGTCAAAGTGATCAACACGATATACATTTGTGCAATCGAAATATTATTTCTATATTCACTTAATAAATAGTAAAATTACTGTTCGCTGTTCAAAATATCCGTTATATATTACTGACCTTGAGCGACAGACAAAATAGTGAGCACGCTGAATAACATCCTGTGTAGAAAAATATTCATTAATGAGCAGAAACATATTAGCGCTTTCACAAAGTATTTCTGATTTTATTTCCCTTACATTGTCTACAATCAATCATAATAATTTTACTTTGTTTGATATATGTGCGGTTAATTCCGATGGGATATGTTGTTTAACTTTTGTAAATTATCAATTTTAAACTTTCGCGGACATGCAAGCAATAGGTTTTACCAAGTTTCATCGCAATCGGTTAAACAGTACAGAAGTGCATAGAACATGAAAAAACAAAAATTCATTTTTAAAAAACGGCTTGATAACTGTACTGTGCCTATAATCTTCACTCAGGTGCAAGCAATGAGTTGATCAAATCGCATAGAAATCGGTTGAACAGTACGTTAGCGCATAAAGAATGAATAAACAAAAATTCAATTTTATATAATTGATTTATGTATTCTTTTAGAATCGTAATGATTGGTGTTCTTTGAAAATTGAAAAGGAAGAAACTGTTTTTTTATCTTTCGGGATTCGTTTAATATTCATTCGAAATTCTCAAGATTAATATTAGAAAATGTAATTAAAATATTTTCTTTTAAAATTGACTAAACACAGAAAATATATTTATGCCATAAATTGGTTGTTATAATTGAATTAATATTTTTTTAAAGTTCAAATAATGTAAAAATTCTTGTACTCTCATATTTCGGAAAGATGCTGCAAAAAACGCTAAAATTTTATTAAGTTTTCAATTAAAATTTCAATCCTATAGAAGTGCTTCCCCCAAAACTTTCTCTAATAAGCTCTAATAAGGTTTTTACCTCCGATAACTACTTACGCAGCGTTTACGTACAATAGCTACGAAGTATTAACCTCTAGATAGAATTTAGCACCTTTATTGAATTTGCTGTGTCTCCTTGGAAAGTTAATTTGACAATAATTCTTTGTTAATAGATATGCGGAATAGATCCAAGAATTTTTTTACATATTACAGAATTTTACTATGCATATAACCATCCCGCAAAGTGCAAGTATTAAGTATTCAAAGCTTTATTGCAATCCGTTGAGAGTTATGAATAACATAAGACATGCAGACAAATATTAATTTATATTTATATAGATGATTTTTAATATTGAAAATATTTTCATTTCTAAAAACGGGAAAAATATAATTTTGAAATTTTGATTATTCATTGAATTTTTTTCCTGATTGTAACTTGAAATTAAGCTTTAATTTCATTAGTAAGTTTATTATAATTGTTTTAGAATTATATTACCAAAAATATATTAATTCTAAAATTATATTGTACATCTCTGAAATCTAAAATAGGATCATTACGACATTAATATATAAAGAGTGACCTTAATAGTATGAGGATACTTTTTCAGTTATAATAATCATACTTTCATTACCAACATTAAATATAAAAAATATCTTAATTATTACAGAAAATAACTGTGAGAAGCACTATCATATTCATAAGTGAAAATTATAATAAAAGAGTAATTATGTGATAGAGTCATTAGCTTCAGGTTCACTTTAATTAAAATATCTTCCCTCAGACAATGGCTGTGATTCGACCCGGAATAAATCTATCTAAGCTGGAAAATAATTGGTTTCCCCAGACTAAGATATTATCAAATCGGCCATTTTAACACCACCCAGATGATCAATCAGTAGTTTTCTGAACAAATCTTTCAGAAAATGATGAATGATCTAACTTAATAAGATAATGTCACCACTAAAACTTTTTTCTGACATGGTTTGTAATGAATGGAAATTGATAATGTATAATTTGTGAGTTACAACTGTCATTTGTTTAGTGTTGAATGTTGCTACCAATATTTGCATTAGGCAATAAGATGAAGCTTTCATAATGCTTGAAACATTCAATTTTAATTTTTTTTTCTTTAAAGACCACATGATTTTAATAATACAATATTTACTGCAAGTCACACAACTTCCAAGAACAGGTTAAACATTTTCACTACAGTGCATCATTAAAATAATGCTCAAATTAAAAATAGAAGTGATCTTAATTTAGTCTAAAAATTACAATGGATTATTTATACATATATGAAATATTTAGATAAAGGCTTAAATTTTACATTATATGATCACAAGATGGAAGTAACTTTGGTTTGATTCACTTTATGACTGTATTTGAAAACAATTGTTGAATCAAATAAGAATATTATTTAAAATGTTGCAACTATTATGGTTATTATAATTTGACTAATTTATTTCTATTCTTTAAAAATTTTCGTACTTTAAAAATTTTCTTAGGTAATTTACTGTATTTTAAAAACTATTTTATTTTCTTTCCCCCTACTTAGTCGCAGAAGTTTTAAATTTTCCTGAAGGTAAACTAAATAATACAGCATTTAGAAACATTGTAAAACTGAAATGAATATATTCCAGTTGCTTGCTAATGAAATAAAGGTAGTTATTGAACCAACGTGTATTGTAGAATATCAATTATGATCTGATATTTCTTGAAAAATAAGACCTTTAAGTATTGATATACTTCAGTTCCAATTTTCCTCTCCCTATTCTTTCAAGATAATATTCAATATAATGCATGAACAGAGTTACTTACCTTATTTATCTCATCGATTATTAACTAATTACAAAACTAACAATGAACAGCTGAATGAAAACGAATTTGCTGTAATATAGCAAGGGGTAGAGTTCAAATGAACATATATACCTCCCCTCCATAAATTGTTTTAGAAGCAGAAGGTATATTTTTAATACCCAAGCATCATACATTTATTGCTCTATATTGAATGATATTTAATAATCGAAATATTTTATAATATTAATGAATGCTAAATAATAAAAATGATATTTCAAAATATTATGTAATAGACTAGACTACCTGGGTATACAAACGTAACTTATTAAAAATGATCGCATAGTGTTCTTGTTAAAAGAGGCTTTTTTTCTTGTATTCCTAAATATTTTCACCATAAAGAGAAAAAAAGATCCCATCTAAACTATTTTCTGAGAAAAGAACTGAAAAATATTTATTGTTTCAGAAGAAAGGCTTCTGGGCTTGTCTTTGAAGAAAATGTGAAGTAAGTGAAGCCCTATAGATGCTCCCCCAGTAGTTTCCATGGACGTAATTACAGGAGGCATTGTTTTCTTTTAAACAATGATCTACGAATACCTAAAACAAATCTTTTGAAAGCGTCCATGTCAGCTTATCACTTCTTTGGGTATTTGAATAGTTCACGAGTAGTAAATTCGGCCCTCGTCTTTTGTAACCAATTACTCTTCATGAAACGATTTATCGATTTACTTTTGGATAGATTGTTTTTATTGAGATTGATTTGTTTTCTTTAGCTCAGTTTGTTAAGTGTATAACTTTAAAATCTTGCATCTGTCTCAAAACTTTTTTTCTTAATTTTTCGTTTCGACAATGAGGTACATTAAGCAGCAAATGCCTTGAATTTATTAACATATTTAAAAAAAATTCAAACATCAATTTGAACTATAAATGTGCATTTTAAAAAACAGTGAAGAATTTTAAAATTACCTATCTGAATCAGAAATTCAAGGAGCTCCAGAATTCAATATTCTTCCGAAATTACTCAATTTATAACAGAAAAGACACCACAATTTGAAATCTATAAAGTATCAAATTATGTCACTCATAAACTAATTGAAGGATGAAGAATATAATATTAAAGGAATTTTAGACATCGAATGCTGCATATCTTAGGGCCAATTTGCAAGATTTTCGCTTAAAACTGAAAAGTGAAAAGGAAATTTTGATGCAGTTTACTATAGAATAAACACTGCTTAGTTACGTTAAAAATTAAGGTGGAATTTACTACTTCAATCTCCTAAATTATATAATAATTCCGATGAATACGTGAATAAAAGAAACAAAAAATAGTAACTTTAAGAGTCAGTAATTGACTAATTTAAGATGCCACCTTAACAATGATCAAACTGATGGTAGAGACACAACCATCATGACGGGAATATTTGTCATCTGCTTGGATGCCAAACTGGTGCAAAAGATGAAATGCTGAAAGAGCATCTAAAATTATTTTTAATAACATATTTTTAACATTTAAAATACAGAGAGAAAATACTGAATATAAAAAAAATTGAAATGGAACAATTTAAAAAATGATTTTGTAAATTCAAGCAAATATTTTCCTATTACAATGAATAAAACCTGATATATTTCTTTGGAAAATCATGCCTTTGACTGAGTTAAGATTTGTAGAAAGTGGGGTGAAAAAATATTCTTACTATTTGAAAATTTTTCCTCAGTTGGTACTAGTAATGTCAACATGTGGAAAAAACCTAGCAAACAAAATTTTGCAATATTTTGATTTAAAATGTGTACGAAACCAGTGATAATGCACCAGGCATGTCTGGAAAATCCAATGGCATACAGAACAGGTTAAGAAAAATTTCATATCAGTATTATATGTCCTATCCTATTATATGTAATATTAGTATTATATGTATTGTATTATATATATTAAGCTTCTTTTTCCTTGATTTGGGAATTTCAAAACACTCAGATTTTATTCTTTAATAATTACTCTAAAATAAATAATATTATGTAGGATAATATTTTGCAACGTCTTTTTTCTTCCATGAAAGAAGCATTAAAACAGCTGTCTTCTACTCATCATATCAAACGTCTTGAATATAGTACGGGAACTTCAAAAATGCACCAAAACTCATGATTTAAATTATTTAGAAATTGCAGGCTAATAATACGCCTGCCTGGGTCTACATATTTTAAATGTATTGAGAAATTCCAACCTTTGCCATTACTTAATTTATACTGATTCTCATCTTCAGGCATTATTTCTGAAATTCATTGCATGACTATATCCCTAAAAAGTGATTTGCAGTCATTCAGGATCAATTTTTGATTCTATTTTCGTAAAAATAAGAATGTTTTAAAAATATTTTATGTGGACTCTAAAATGGTTTGTCCACTAGTATCAATGAAATAAACTCATCATTCTAATATTCCAACAAAATCTTCCAAATTTGTCATTACGATAGCAATTTATGGATGCTGTAATTTTACATCTAAAAGAAAGATTTAAAAAACAAGAATCAGCCATAAGTTCATTACATATTTTGATCATATTGAAGAAAGACCAGCTATCTGCATATATCAATAAATTCGAAACACTATATGAGGCCCATTCTCCAAATTTTTAAGCTTGTAATAGTAATGTTTTCAAAGTATATTATCAACTACAGGAAAAGAAATTACTTATACAGCAGGATAGATAGATTGCTATGGAAGTTTATGAGATGCAATATATATTTTCCAAACATCCATTACCTTAAAAAAAATTAACCACTTTCCCTGTTAAAACGTGTACTGCTGAAAAATCGTTTTCAACTATGAAATATATAAAATATGCTAATTCTAAATTCTTCTAAAATTATTAATTGCTTCAGAATTGAATTTTGCAACGCATATAAAAATACAAAAAGGGCAAATATTTACATTTTATAGAAAATAATATTATGAAACTTTCCATTTTATTTCTCTCTGAATTCATCCATTGAGTTTTTTTAAATAACTGAGCAACATTAATGTAACATTTATTTAATTTTATTATTTTAAGTTAAAGCAATTATTTCTTTCATGGCATTGTCGATATGCATTGTAAGCAAAATGCACAATTGAATGCAGAGCAATCAAAAAATATTTTCTTGGAAATCAATTGTATTTATTAACACAATAACAACTCATCCCTTTGTTATAAAAGAAGAATTCTATGTCTACCAATGATGTGGTCGGGTCTAGCATTAGGAAAATATGTCCAGGAAATTGTCTAGAAAAAATATATCATTGCTATAATATATATAAATGAGAAAAAAGTGAACAATTCGTATTAAAACTAAAAAATCAATAGATAAATTCAGAGCACTTTATAATTCCCTCTAAGTCGCTGAGTATCAATATGTTCATAGGATAGATGGACTTAGATGCATGCCATTACTGTAAATAAGTCTCAATTTCGGTTCTGCTGATTTATTATTATATTTCAATTAGTTATAAATCTCATTGTATTTGGTTACATTAGAATCATTCGCCTTGCATGCAATGGGATTATTTTAAATATTGTTAATGTTCTATCGCGAACACAACAGCCCATAACATAAATCTATTTGCTATTTTACACTATGTGCATTTATTCGTTCTAGGTGAGCAGTATATTCCGTAATTTAAACTGGAACAAATCTCATTTTATAAAGAACACGAACAGTTTTCAACAATATAATGTGCATTTAAGCTTGCAGGTTTGAATGAGCTCATAAAATTCATAAGAGACATAGAAACAAGGGGATTTTATTTGTGATTACATTATAAATAAATGAAATTGATAAGATTTTCGGGAAAAAAAACTGTGTTAATGTATGGTAAGATTTTCAAAGGTAGATGAAAGGGATAAATAATATGTCACTATTGGTAGCTCCCTGACCATTTAAATTCTCAAAAATATTTAATGGTATTCTTCTATACATATTCTATAAATTACGGTTCGTAATTCACTTGGTATTAATAATTTTAAAAACCTTTTAATTGACAGTAGCTGATCAACTAATATAACCATCTATTACCATAAATAATTGGTCAGCTCTCATTAAACTGTCATTAGCAAATTCCCTCCCTATCACATCTTAATCAATTTAAATCAAAATATAATATTCGATAATAAAGTAACGCTTTATTTTTATGAAATTTTATACTTGCTAATTAGTTTATTGTTAATATATATGATATATAATGTTACTCAACGTAATTAAAATTGCTTATTTTGTTTCACAAAGTTCAATTAAAAGGATTAATTTTATTGCTAAATAAAATTAATCCTATTTACTAAAAATACTGGTATATCTCTAAAATTAGCTTTAATAATGTTAGCATATCTATTTAATATATTAACAGGAATATTTCTGAAATCTTCATAGTATTTTGAATTAATCTCTCTCGTTAGCAATCAAAGCTTAGGGAAAAATCTAAAACAAGTGACACATGACCAAAAAAAAAATGCATACCATTTTATGACTAAAATAATGACCATTAATGCCAAATAATAAAAAAAACTTTCTTTCGAAAACTGTAGAATCCTTTCCTAGAGTTTTTAAGACATTACAGTTTGAAATATAAAATATCACCTTTTAGTTTTAGTGGAATATTTTTAATTAATGTACTTTTCTTTTAGTTTTAGTATTGCCAAAAATGAGTATTTCAAGTGAGAATTTCTTGAAATCGTTTAAACATCACGAACCATTATTTAGGAAAAGCACTTTTGAAATATCGAGAAAAAATCTAAATAAATTATTTATATGATTATGATTCAAAACCGAACAAAACATTTTGCCCTTCTTTCTATTCCTAATTAAAATAAATTGATTAAGATTACAAAAATTTGTTTAATAATATGTGTCTCTCCCAAATACACAGAATTATAAACATGCTACATTAAAGACATCCAGAAGCTATTATCCTAAGAGAATCACAACTTTTTATATTTTTATGTGGATAGATAAATTGAGCATTTTATATCAATATTATTTACGGGATCAGAAGCAGAATCTCATCTGTATTTCTGGTTTTTAGAAATTATTTACAGAATTAAGTGTTGTAAACAAGAACACTATTTCAAGCTCGTAAATTACAAACCACCAGAACAGCCTTTATTATAAAAATTGTTTACAATTTTGTAATGTTGTTATTTTAATTGAGTAAATGGTATAATTGAAGTAATTTCAGAATCATAATACGAAAAATACCACAGCAACCTTACCTATTAAGTAATGTCACTTTCGTGAATGAACAATTAAAATTAATTTATTCCTTTAACATCAACTAATTCATTGACTAACATTAATTAATTAATTCATTTCATTTATTATTTACAAGTTGACAATTTTTACACTATTGCCAATAATATTGTTGTTAACAAATCGTCGGGAAAGAAGCAATCTGATAAAAACCAATGAATTGCATATTCTTGGTGTAAAAAAGAATTTAGTGTTTAAGTGGGTAAGTAACAAGAAATGGAGAGCTTTATGTACAACAGACACTGATCAGGTCCATAATGAAAGACCAGAATCAGATAAAGTTATTTAAAATCATTTTTAGTCAATGATGAAATCTGATCTTTTTTGTAGTAATTTCATATTCTTCACTATTCTACATCGAATCTGACGATGATGAACACCTGATAACAAGTTGATAGGCTTCCAACTCTAAGTCTGTTGAGATTAAAAAATATTGTTATACAGTAATCAAGAATGTAATAATCTGGATTGCTTCGGATGCAATGACTAAGAAATAATGTATTGGACGTAGAGATAAATCACAAATGACTATCTAAGGTAAGATAAGCAGGTTCCATTTGACTTGAGATGTTGGGTTGATATTGTTATATAAAAATCTACCTGGAAAATTCACAGTCCGTCCCACAAAAAATTCCATTTGTCCCTCTAAATTTCAAAGATATCTTTTTGTAATTTTTCTTAAAGCATGATTTATGTAAATCAATTTTGATATTCACACAAGGAGTTTTTTTTGGAATATTAGTGTAGTGCAATAGTTTTTGGAAATACATGGGAGCATTAATAACTCATGTTCTCTTTTCTTTCATATGTCCTTAGATCCATCATGTCCATCCAATATATGCGAATTTTAGTTATTAATGAGCTTCGGATGTTAAACGGATTTTTGAGGAAATAGTGAGATTAACCAGTAAACTTCAAGAGCTTCTATAGAGTAGTGGCATTTTCCATATAATGGCATCTTCCATAAAGTAGTGGCATCTTCCATAAAGTAGTGCCATCTTCCATAGAGTAGTGGCATACTCCATGGCGACTGCTTCAGATTGGAAGGAATCATTATTTAAGTCAAGTTGGTGGTCAATATAATCCAATAAGATAAAAAACCCCAGAAGGAAGAAGTTGTACCCTTGACGATGTGTAAGCATTACTAAAAATCTGGAATTCTTTCAAATATGTTAGATATTTTCTGCATGTTTAGAATATATTTATTATTTGAATTGAGAAAATTTTATGGCTAAGTTTCGCAAAATGTCTTTTAATTTTCCCAAAATGCTAATCTGAAACTCCAAAGGAGATGACATAAAACAAAAAAAAAGTAACCTTTATTTACCATTTATTAATATTCTCTGAGGTTATTCTAAATACTCTTATAAGAGCAATTCATAGTGATC
>JAPMOQ010020855.1:4697919-4900850 GCA_026543055.1 Argiope trifasciata
ATACTTAATTTTTCTCGAGGAAAACATTAATGATTGTAAATGTTTGTGAATTTTTACAAGTTTAAATAGATATATATTAATATATATAGGTTTAAAATATTTAGATATTGGCTTAAGCAAAATTATTAAATGGGAAAAATTTTATTTTAATAAAACCCTTTTATTTAAACTTGTTATAATTCACTAGCATTTACAATCATTATTGTTTTCCTCGAGAAAAATTAAGTATGAATTCTTAGAAAGAAAAATTATTCTACTGCTTCCAAATTTATTAATAAGAGAAGGAAAGATAAAGGTTGACTTTAACTTTTCTAAAATGAATATATTTGAAATAACGAAATTATATATCTGATTTTATTATTAAAACTGAAACGATAGAAAAAAAATTCCACTATTTGACTAATCATGAATTCCTATTACCAATCTAGATGAAACTGATTCAAGCCAATGAGAGTATTCATAATTTAACGAATGATGAGAAAATAAATTCAGCTTAAGTTGGAAATTTAAAAAAAACAACGAAATAAAAATAAATATTAAAAAATATTCCGTTAATTCCATGCAAAATTATTATTACTAGTCTCCAGTCTTTTTTAATTAAAAAAAAGAGAAATTCGGAATATAATTAGCCAATTACAAAGATGATATAATTCTTTAGATGGAATATAATCGCTATTCTCTTAACTGGAAGAAGAAATATAACGTCTTTCAGATGAAATCCTTTTAATAAAGAACATAACTATGCCTTGATCTATCTCTACATTGACATAAATTTATCTTGGAATTGATCATTGTCTTCATACAAGAACTTTATAAAGTCTTTTTTTCCCTCAATCTGTTTGGCAAACGATGACACTACCTCGGATCTGGATTCCAGGAAAAGATTACTATATTTTTATTAATAAGAGAAATAAATATAAAAATTAAATTTCCTTTGAACCTTTTCCTTTCCTTTGAAAAATCGAACTTTCCTAAAATGAATATATCTGATATAACCAAATATACATACGATTTCATTATTAAAATTGAAACGATGGGGAAAGAAAACCTAGGGAATTTTATAAATTCATCATTTTGTCTTGTTCAGTGATATAAAAGAAATAAAACTTTTTATATTCTATTTGCTTTCAAAAGTGTAAAATAACGTTAATGTAAACTTAATTTAAAGCAAATAAAGCTGTGATCTAGAGACAATTAATATAAATATTAAAACACCGATTTCCATAATTACTATTAAAGGCCCAAAATTTAAATCAACATACAATTCCTGAACTCGGAGATAATATTTATTCCACTGTACTAGTTTGTTTGTTTCCTCTTGTAATATATATATAAAAAAAACTTATAGCGATATACAGGGTTTTGTCGAAAGTGACCGACAAATTCAAGGAGGTGATAGTAGGCATCAGGATGCCTGTTATCCTTGTTCTGAATTTATCTTTAGAATTTGACAACGCTGACTCGGTACTGAGTGCTGATATCGGTACTGATGTTACAGCGATGTTTTCTGATTCCTAATTTATTTTTACATAAATATCTTCAAAACTCTTCAGCGTTCAAATTAAATATATGCAAGTTTTTAAAATTCTTAATATTTCAAACTTTTATTTTATTTTAAGATTTAATATTTTTATAGAAAACAGTTCTAAAACATTCTTTTGTTTTTCTGTAATTTATATTTCTCTGTATTATTAAATTGGGATGCTACCTACATTAAAAAAAACTTTCAAGAGTCTTCCACTCAAAAATATTCATAGTTGAAACATCATTTTTTAATTACATCTTTACAGTTTCTAACAGTTCTCGGACTTCTTATATTTTTGAGATTTTTCCCTACTATATGTCGTTTGAGACCCTAGTAGCACACAGATATTGTATAACACTGATCTGTATTGACAATATTGTTCAATATTGTGGGACATTGTTTTTATTTATTATTTACAGGGTATTGTTTTTATGTTATTTATTTTTTCAAAACTCTTTAAAGTCCAAACAAAATATTTATATCAAAGTGTTCAAAAATTTTAAAATTCTTAACATTTTCAAGCTTTTATTTTACTTCAAGATTTAATATTTTTATAGATAAGGGTTCTAAAACATTCTTTCGTTTTTGTAATTTATGCCCCCTCCCCCTGTATCATTAAATTGGAATTTTACCAACATTAAAAAGAAGTTCCAAGATTCTTCCACTGAAAAAAATTCATTGTTGAAACATCATTTTTAAAATTAATTTTTATAGGTTCTAATAATTCTCGGACTTCTTACGATTTTGAGATTTTCCTCTACTATATATCGTTTGAAATCCTAGTAGCACACAAATATTGTACATCATTGTATAACATTGATATATATTGGATATATTGTTGAAGGATTTTGTTTAATATCAAATAATATTGTTTAATACTGTAGGATATTGTTTAATATCAAATAATATAGCACTATATTGTTCCTATTATATTGATATCTTGATGCCTACTATCACCTCCCTGATTTTTCCGTCCGAATTCGGCAACCTTTTTGATATATCAATCTCTATTTTGATGTTTTTAATGTCCTTTTTTATTTTCTATTATATTTAAAAGTGTAGAAGGGAGTATAGTTGGTTTTCATGTCGCTCCACAAGATAGTAGTTTGATTTATTTTATCTTCATGAAGCAATTACTTTATGAAACAGAGTAGCGTTTAAATACAAATAAATGCATGTGACCATACCTTTTACCAGATAAAGGATTTCTCCACGCACTGTGCATATGGTTGATCTCTTTTTTGAACTTTCCAATCATACTTGTTTAAAATTTGATGTAATTATCATATGGAATGCTTGAATAATGTCTCAAGAAATTATTGGATTATTTTTTTAATCAAGATAACAAAACATACCCAAAATAAGAAAAGACATTTTCTTAGAGAGTAGAGAAAATAAAGCTTCTAAACGATAAAATTATTTAAAAAAATTCTTAAACTGAATTGTAGTAACAAAAGTGTAGTCTGTGAATATAGAATTATAGATTTCATCGCTTTCTTTAAAACGATCAAATAATAGTTACTTTTTTGTTAAACTACTTAATTGAAGGCATCTAAATGTAAATGTAGATACCTTCAATCTTCATTTACATTCTGGCAATACATTAGGGTATCAAATGTTCCTTCTCGTCTTTGAAAAATGTATTTTATAAAACATGTTTGCATCATAACAATATAGTTAACTATTTTCTATTCCAAATTTATAGAGAAATTAATTTTCTGTATGAGTCTAATCAACGCAATAACCGATATTTCAAAAATATCAGACTGCTAATCAGGTTTTTTAAAATTTATTAAATGGAAAAGAATTAAACAATTAAATTTGTTATCTACTCAATAAATGTAATAACATCTCTTGAAATACACAGGACTAGCATGCCTACCACATTAAATGGGCTCATTTTTTGACGAGATTGTAAAATTTTGTATAGAAAACGGATCCCAAGTGCTTGCTTTCGTATGGGAAAGAAACTTTTAAATTTTAACTAAAAGAAACTCCCACCTCCTGCTGAGGTCGCCTTAATTGAAAATTCTTCAAATCCCACCAAACTGCTTGAATGGCACATTTCTCCCCTCTTGGCGCTTCTTTTTTCGATGTAGTTTGCGTATGCATGTGTATTGGCTTTCCCATCCCTGCCTTTGTTATTCCAATCTTCATCCTTCTTTATGGCAAGACCGGGGCGACGGTTTCATTTTTCAAACCTCGAGTTGACGGGTTCCAAATATTATTATTATTTATAGTAAGAGGTATTTTTTTCTTCTTCCGATTCTTTCATGCCAAGAGATATGTATTTATCTCTTTGTTTTATTCTGGATTTATTTCAAGATTCTGGGAAAGTCTTCTATTGTCTTTCATGCATCAGAACGCTGAAATTTATTGAAAGATATTAACAACGTCTATTTAAATGCGTGTTTTATTTCTGTGTTAATTGGAGATATAAAAAAGTTATAAATGATGGTTTAATACTGATTTGAATTCCATCAGAATTTGGTACATTAGATACATATGCAGCATATAATCAGAATTTGGTACAATATATACATATATAATATACTTTTCCTGTATACAGTTAACCACCCCGCCACCACTGAACGCAGCAGAATCTACAGGATTTATTGTGGTCTACTGCATATATGTAATACAACAGCTGGTACCCGGCGCGTTGCTGCCGCAAAAGAAATAAATTTGGAACAATAGTTTGGAATCGGAAGCAGTTATCTTTTTTAATTAAGAATAATAGGAAGAATATTTATATTGTTGTCAGCAATGAATGCATTCATTGAAATGGAAGGATATGTAAAGGAGAAGCATAAAAAGTATTTATTCTATTCTGCAAACAAATATTCATTTTTATATTTTAGATTTGGGTATTCTTTTAAAATTGTAAAGCTTGTTGTTCTTTCAGAATGGTAATGAAAGAAATTTATTGTTTCTCTTAATTCTTTTAATATTCATTCAGAGTGCTCAAATTTAATGTTAGAAAAACATAATTAAAAACATTATTTTCTTTTAAAATTGATTAAATATAGAAAATATGTTTATACCATAAAATCTTTAATATGGTTGAAAAGATAATTTTTTGAAAAATAAGATGGTGCAAAATTATTTGTACTATAATATTTTCGGAATCTACAGCAAAAACGTTAAAATTTTATTAAATGTTTTGTTTAAAATTTCAAACATATAAGATTGGTTTCCCTAAAAGTTTCTCTGATACTCTCTAATAAAACTATTACGTCAGTGAAAGACTTAAATAGCATTTAAGTACAATACCTCTGAAATATTAACGTATAGCTTGTATTTAGGATCTTTACTGAATCAATTGTTTCTCCCAGGTTATTGATCGTTAATCCATGGTTAATAGATGCGGTAAATAGGTCTGAAAATATGTTTTTTTTATATTTTAGATGTTTTATTATGCCTATAACCTTCGCGTAAGTGCAAGCAATATGTTGTCGAAGTTTTATCTGAGTCGGGTGTGTGGTATATGGGCAACGCGTGCAACGTATAAGGGACATACATGCAAAGATTAAATTTTTATATAGATAATCAAAATTTGATATAAATATACATAAATATATCAATATAGATGAAGTGTTACAAATCGAGTTATAGATGATTTCGTGTTACATTTATCTTTATCTAATTTTATCTGAACAACATATTTTTTCAAACAGTGATATAAGGATCATTCTCAAGGCATTTAAATAATTCATTAAATATATTTGTTTGTGAACAGGAAAAACTAATGTGTTTCGGTTTCAATTGCCACTTGTCGTAGATAAGTCCTCTGACGAAGTCAGAGATTTCAGGCCAAGAGTTTAGAGTCTCATGTTTCAGTAGCGGCGTCTAGGGTACGAATTATCTTTTCATTTATACATTTCATTCCCTCATCATTAGACCTGAACATCACCTCTGAACCAGCAGTCCCAACGACTTGAAGGACTTTTATATGCATCGATCACCACATACACGGGGAGTCTTCAACTGACAACGTTCGAACTCACAACCCAAGAGATGCGAATCCAGTCCCTCACCAACCAGGCTATCCCGGCCGGAAAATTAATCATTACTAAGCAGCTAATTATTGATTATAAAACTAATTACTATTACGCAACTTAACTTGAAATACTAAGGGTCTAAATATTTCAAAGTTTTGCTAAATAGAGGGATGGGGAAACGAATTTAATTTTCCATTGTAAAAAGCATAGAAAAAGGTTTTTTTTTTCAAACTGTGATAAAAGGATTATTCTCAAGTGCTAAAAATTAATTTGTTTATGAACTGTAAAAACAAATATTACGCAATTGTACGAATTAACTTACAACACTAGAAATCTAAATTTTCCGAATTTTGTAAGATAATAAAGAAACGAACCGAAAAAATGAATATAATGGATATTTTTCTACATTTGTACGTGGCCGCGGTGGTCCGGTGGTAAGGTCTCGGCTTCAGAACCGGAGGGTTTCAGGTTCGAGACTGGATTCCACCGAAGATCCGTCGTGTGAGGGGGTCTGTTGCACGTTAAATCTGTCAGGCCAAATGTACTCCCGCTGGTGTGGCGTGGTGTGGAGAGGGGGGTGCCAGTTCAGGTGTCGACCTCGTCATCTGACCGTGGTTCAAAATTACGAGGTGCGTCCCAAAATAGCTCTCGTGTTGCTTTAAAACGGGACGTTAATATAACTAAACAAAACTAATTCTACATTTGTACACCATCTATGACTTCATGCTCATATCAGATCTTCGTTGAAAGAAATGTTTTTTTTTCTTATCTCTTTTGAAAAAGTTTTAAAACTGACCTAAGTTGTTTGCTTGTTAAGCTAGAATCAGTATTTTTGCATTATGTAAGGCAGTGTTTCTCAACCTTTTAGTATTCACTGCCCAATTTTCAATCATAATTTTCCTCGACCCCCCTCCCACCACATACAATAATAATGTATTTTGTGTATTTTGGCGCTAAACCTACACTACAACCATAATTTTAAAATTTACAAATTACCAAGAATACGGATATTTATTGACATTTTGCAGCAGCGATCCTCAGCATTGAAAAAACAAGAACCCTATGCCTTTTTATTGCTCATGCGTCCAGCCATGTCGGGCATTCTCACGGTTTTGCGAGAAGTTTCGATTTGTCTGGAATTTGTCTGGACAGCTTAAAAGTTAAGTTAGGAGCGTGTGCAGATGTGAACAAATTTTTTCTCATGGGGAGAAGGAGAAAGTTCTATGACGCCAATTTCAATTCCAGACAATCTCATTCGAGTTGATCCTTCTATCGCTATTGAATTTATTCTGAATGTGTATGTTAAATATATTTTCGTGTAATTGCAATTAACCGTATTAAATATTCACTGCAGCAGACTTATGCAGAATCATGGATAAATTTTTAAACGGGAGTAAGCGACCATTAGACGATAGACAAGCAACAACAAATACACAGACGAGCGTGGTTCCGAAAATAAAATGAAGAAAATATTCTCAAGAATACTTAAGTTTTGGATTCACTAGTATTGAAGTAAATGAAGAAGAAAGGCCCCTGTGTATCATTTGCTCAAAAATGTTGGAGGCAGACAGCATGAAACCTAATAAACTTAAACGACATTTGGGAACGCTTCATAGTGTACTCACTATGAAGTAAACAAACCCAGAGAATTCATCTAATTAAAATTAAAATCATATGAAAAGCAAAAATCATTGTTTAAAAAAACTTTGTGAATGAAAAATCTTTAATTGCCTCTTACAAAATTTCATATAAAATAGTCAGATGTAAAAAGCCTCACTCCATTGAGGCCGAATATTTTGCCAGCCGCAATTGAGATTGTAAAAATTATGTTTGGAGATAATTTAGCAAAGCAATTTCAGTCGATACCTCTTTCAAATGATACTGTTGCCCGTCGAATTGCTGATATAGCTGAAGATGTAGAGTGTCAGCTTTGTCGAAGTTACGTGACAATTTCATTTCCTATGTTAGATTTTGTGATGATTTGTCAGTAGTAGAAAAATTACTTTTCTGCAAGCCAATAGAATTCCTTCGAAAAACTTTGCTCTGCAAGACAGGCCCAAGGAAGACACACTAATAATTATTAAATTTGTTTTTAATTTTGTAAGATGTTTCAATTTAATAAGTTAATTTTTATATTTGTCAAAATGTATTTTGTTTTGTATGTGTGTGTGTGTTCTTTCCTTTCAGTCACTTAATCAATTTTTGAAATAACATTTTCTCTTGGATATGCTCGCGCTCCCCCATTAGTGTGCTCACGCCTCCCTAGGGGGGCGCGCCCTACAAGTTGAGAATCACTGATGTAAGGATTACAAGACACAAGCCAGTTTCCAATATAAAGTCTCTTCTATATATCTACTTAATACATGCCTCTGCTATCTTTGTAAAAATACAAAATGCTTGCTTCAAATCTCCAAACTATTTAAAACATTTTCTAACAATTTTTTACAGGTTGAATCAAGTTAAGATCCAAATTTTTACGTATCAATAAGCCTATTTTCTATTCAAGTTTTTATTCTTTCAAAGTACAAATGCTGAAATGTTAGCAAGAGTTACAAAGCACTTTAAACTTTAACTGGGGAGATGCAGTCTACGGTTCATTTACCCTCATATTAATTTTTTTTATGAAAGTATTAGTATGGAAATATGTCAATACATTCTGCAGATATTTTTCTCGATATATAAATAAACTAAATATTATTCAACCAAAAATAAATATGTGGTGAGTTTTACTGAATCGATGCGCGGATGTAAAATTAATTCGTCTACGTATTGGACACACAGGATATACATATAGGCATTAGTTGATTGGTGAACGGGCCCCTCATTGTACGATCTGTGGAGTGATAAATTCTTTAGCACATATTCTTACTCAATGTCCTAATTTCACTTCAGATCTTTTAACTCACTTGCATTTGTCTATTTTGAATTTGCGAAACTTGGTGGGTGAGAAATCGCATTAAAAACATTTTGACTTTTTAAAAAGCCATTGGAATTTTTCATAGCAATTATCATTTGAGATTTCTTTTTATTCTTGTGGGAAATCATAGATCTTCTCAACTTTTGGCATTTTTACAATACATCCTTGTTTCACTTACATATTTTATAATGGAATTATTTAAAAATTGTTGAGGATACCGCAGTTTGTCCTAAATTGGACCTTGTGCCAATAAAACAACCGTACCATACTTCGGATCTCAACAATGGTTGAAAAAATGTTGGGGGAGGGAGGTCATGTGGTATCCGAGGGGGTATAACAAAGATAGAGTTGAAATGGAGATAAAGACGAGGGAGGAAGAGCGAATGTCGCCTTTCGAAATGAACAAAATGAATTTGATTTTATTTGCATGTTTTTATTTAAATCAGTTCCTGTAAATAATACAATAATCTAGATTATTTCCTGCATTTATCTCTACACAATCGTTATGATTGAACCGGGCGATTACAAGATTGAGATGGATTGAAATGACCATTCAAGATTAAGTGTAAAAGTGCTTAAGTGTGCCAGCAGTTATGGTAATAGCAGCTGGGGATAAACGTTGTGAGTGTGGGAACTTTACTTTATTAGAAACATTTTTCTGAGCACAGAAATCGTATTCTTTAATAGAATTGTAACAGAATATTAAAAGTAAAAGGAATTAAAGCTGAACCATTTATAACATAGGAAACAGCAGTGAACTAAGACAGCTTAGTCAGAAATTCAACTTAATGAAAGAGCTCATCAATTATAAAATTGAGTTAGACAGATAATCAGATGAAAGTACTAATATATTCATGAAATTTCTGTAAGCTAAACAAATTTTTTCAATCGTTGATAATAAATTTATATATTTACTTGTTTACTGAAATGTTCTTTTGAATTTTAAATTTTCTGTATCACTTTTCTAATTTAAAAATTAATTTTTCAACTGAATAGTAGTTTTGCTGATATATCCGCTTTAAAAATTTTAATTACATATTATGCATTGCATTAATTTAAAATTAAAACACTACATAATGTTTATATTAATTAAGCCATTCGGCAATGACTTACTAAACCACAGAAATATTTACACAAAACATATCTAGATAATGACTTCACATTTCTTTATTTCACAATTTTGCAAAAATAACCTTTAACTAAAACTAATTAAGGAATTAAATTATTGAAATCTCAAAATGATCTAAATAATTATGAACATCCATGTGAAACGAAATAGAATAATAAGTTTGTTCTTTTCTTCAATCTTCTAAAAGTCTTCGCTTCTTATTATAAAAAATGGATATTTATGAAAACTTTAATTTTTAAAATTAATTAGAAATAAATGATTAAAATATTAATGAGATGAAATAAAGATATTATCTAGAACCTGCTGTGGCAAAATAGAAATTATATCTATATTATTCATTGATTAACGTGGAGTTTAAAAATAGAGAATGAAACAAATTTGTTTAATATTTGTAATATTCATTGAAAAATATAATATTTATTATTTGCCATTGTTTATAATTCAGAATCACAGAAAAATTAGCCCGCATCCTGACTTAGGGGTAGCTCGTCCTGCAAAAAGGGGTTATGCAAGCGAATGTGTGTATGTGTGTGTTTTAATTTAAGTCAGAAGTCACACTTCGTCCTTCGGTTGCTCAGGGGTCTTTGCTCACAAAAGTCATTGTATCCCCTTTCCATGTTAAATTGGATGTGAAATCATCATCGAGAAAAAAAATAGTATCTATTATTAATAAAAATTTTATGTGTGTTAATGTAAATAGTGTAAGGAAATAATTATAGTTAAATTCTAGATTGCTCTGATTTCACCATTACAACTTACATGAATTTCATCAAAATCGAATCGAACTTTTTTAATAATACAATATGTCACCAAAATTAATGAAATGTATGATTAAAATTTCAAAAAAATCTCAATGTACTTTTAATATGATATGAAAAAAATGTTTCACTGAATACAGTATAATATATAGAATCCATATTTTAAATATGTAAATGATTTATTTTTATAATACACATTGTTATATTATGCATTAAATATCTCAAAATTAGCTGTCTCTGAACTATTACATCAATTTTATATACGCAAAATATAAGTTCTACAAATAACATAATATTTCAAAGTAGCTTCATTTTCTAACAAGATTCTCATCTGCATGTACACAATTTACCAAAGAAATTCAGATGTATTCTGTCTCTTTTAGCTTTCCATTTTAAACCATGTTGTGCATTTAAATTGTATCTCTAAATTTTCATGATTATCTAAATGAGCCAATTGTGAGCAAAAATAAATCTATGTATTTGACTTTTAAAGTAAACGAAATGCCTTGCATAAAATGGCTATTTAATGTTTGTGCAATTTAGTTGTGATTTCAACTATAACAGATTTAAGTGAATAGAAATATTTTTCAAATTACACTTACATTGCCTATTTCTTAGTCTATTCTGTGTCTACACTGTCTATTTCTTGCCATCCGCTATTTTCTCAAATGGCTTAAACTCGTGATCACAATGTGAGTATGTTTGTATGCGTCTGCTTGTTTTCTGGAAAGGTTAATAAACGAAAAAATTAAACAAAATCTCACAGATAATAAATATGAAATGGCTGTTGCGAAATAACTATAGCGATAAAAATTTTATGACCGTGTTCTTCTTACATACTTTTAGTAAAATATCGATTTCAAATATTTGGTATCGTAGATATATGTCCGTTGAATACATGATCGATGAAAGTACATGAAACTTTCAAAGTTTTATTATACGCTTTAAGTTAATATTCCAATACAAAGCGTGTTTAGGCTAGAGATATATTTCAATCTTGTATACATATTTAAGCTTCATTTCTTTCTCAGAAATTTATATATTTAATGGTTAATCTGTTTTTAATAGAAAATTCAATTTTATTTCAAAATCAGAAAATGTTTAAGGTTGATTTAATATTATTATTTTTCTGTCCACCTTTGGAGATCAGTTTGTTCGCTTAGATTATCATTTTTTAGATAATAAAAATATAAATATGGAATGCTTTTTTAAAAGAAAATTCAGCATTTTATTTATTTCAACTGATAGATATAAGTTTAATTTAATTAGTCTACAACAAATTATACTGATGCAATTTTCAAAAAATGTTTTTATTATGAAATAGAAGTGAAAGTGGAAATATTGCTTCGGAAGTAATATGATGGGAAAAGAAGGCAATTGAATTTTTTAACGAATGAGTTTGAATACCCTCATGACATTTTTTCATATCGAAGTACAATATGTATCAAAAAGAAATAAATACATATCAAAAATAAAGGAATATGCACCTAGCATAAAGAACATGATTATACATAAAAAGGGATTGATATCCTTAAAAAGAATCATAGAATTTTACGATAAATAGAAAATTATTGTTACTGACTTATATGGATATTAACTTTCGTAGAATATTAAATAATTTTTTGAAAGTGATATTAAAGTACTATAATTTCAAGTCATAGCAATTATCCCTTCAGTTGACATTTACGAGTATTCTCGCATCCAATTAAGGTATCCAACTACGTTCGAAGAAATTTTTTTAAAAATTGGATGCTTTAAAAAGTATTTAAAACTATGGGTTTTTGATGTATTGTCAATTATAATACAAAATACAATAAATGCAGGAAAATTATCTGAAAATATAATATATTTGGAGAAAATTGAGAATTTGTAACAAATTTAAGTGAAATTGAACGGAAACGGTTAACGCTATAATATAACGGAATTACGGAATATATAACGGTCACAGAATATAATAATAATGAAATTAACCAAAATATAAGAAAAAAATTGAGATGCAAAGAAGTTATGGGAAAAATATGCGCATATAGGCTTTTTTTCATAAATTTATAAGTTTTTTTCTAAAAATACCTTTACATGAAAAAGTATTTCACCAATAATAAAACCTTTGGTTCCTTTCGTTGCCAATATTATTTCAAACACAAGCTGAAATTTTTACATAAATGTTTCTATTGATTTTCGAGATATGATGTTAATGGTAGAGATTTTTTATAAAAATTAAAGTTAAAGACAAATTTTAGCTGAAAAATATGTGAGCCTGGATGGTCTTCCTTTTCCTAGAAAAGATAAACTGTTCAGAAAGAGGGAACAAGAAATAACAATGAAAATAAATTTACCTTTGTGGTTGATAACCAGTGTTTCTAACATTAACTTTGTTTCACGCTTTTTTCTCACATCTTGACATTTTTTACACATTCTTTTCCCTGAATTAAAAAAGGATTTAGTGACACGACAAAGACGCAACGTGCAATTATAGTAATTTTTTTTGCTCCTCCATTAATTAGTTATGTGAGCTGCTGAATCAAATTCATCAGTAAAAAAGCTTAATGAAGCATTTTGAAATGTTTACTTGGTTTATATTTGTCATTCGGAATTAAATAATCAGAGTGACAGCCTTTTATAAAAGTATAAATAAATTTTTATTTATACTTTTTTTTATTTTCGAAATATATTTGATGCCTTTGCCGAAAGAATCTATTAATTTTCGACTAAATACACTTCTAGCCTTGCGTTCTTCCAATAAGAACAAAGAAAATATGAAATGCGTGCGTCGCGTTTCAAATTGCGGATAGAATTTCGAAATTAATTATAATTCTTTCTAATTATTTGCATTTTAGAGAATATATAATTTAATATTTTCATAATCTCGAAACAAAAAATCTGGTATCAGTTTGCTTAATTATTAAACAAAATATTTGCCAAATCCCACAAAAATACTACTACTAACGAATCTACTAAAATACTGATGCGGTAATCTTGATTTCGTGCAACTTACTGCTCAAATTATTATTAGGGAAATTCGAGGTCTGAAAAGCTGGTTTTCAACAAAGAAATTGCAAGAAACTTCTACTTCTCAACTTACCAAACTATAAAAGGTGAACAACTACTCTGAATTTTAATTTCCAAATTGGTAGAGCTCTTGAATGTAGCAAAATCTTGCTAGATCCACGATACTTTAAATTTGTTATAAAATGCATACTAAATTAGCACAAGATTTGAATTCCAGACCATTCTCTGAATAAAATGGTAGAAATATATAAAAAATCATTTTATAGTGACGGCTTAGAATTAGTATTAATGGAGCGTAACATGATATAACAATGTGTTTTATGTGTTAGACAATTTTTCAAAACGGATGATAGTCGGTTGGCCACAGATAGAATTCCAGAATTCTAGAATTGGCCAGTTACTTCGTGTGATTTAACACCGTTGGATTTCTTTTTATTGGACTATTTAAAGTAAAAGTCAATGCCAATAAGCCCACAAGCATGTGTGCATTGAAGAAGGATATTCAAAACTACGGATATGAAATTCAGCCATATTTATACAAAATGACTTGTGAGAAAGTTTGACTAAAGAGTGCGTATGTGATAGAAGACTATTTGCCTTTATATTTTATTCCATACACAATCTTATGCAGTGTCCCTTACGAGTTAATCAAAATATAACAGCTGAAAGAAAAAAAGAGCCTTTTATTTAATTTAAATTTTGTGTTAAAACGTTATTCTGTATAACGATCCATATACACTGACCCGAAACTATCAGCTGTCAAAGGGTTTCCTAACCTTCCAGCGGGAGCGGCCGTCATACCAAAATGAAAGGTTGCCCGTATTTCCCACATACGCTTTAGTAAAATGTAAATTTTCAAAGGTTTAACTATTAAAATTATATTGTAAATAGCTTAGGATTAATAACTACAATAACTTTAAAAAAGTTTTATTTAAAAAGTAGCAGAAACAACATAAACATAAATTGCAATAACAATATGAAATGATCACAAGTTAATTGAATTTATTTAAAAATAATACAAATGAAATTGTCGATATTTTGAAAGAACAATTTGCGTATCTCTAAAACACAAATATCTGATCGGAAGAGACCTATTAACGCCACACATTTTCGACGACAGCACAAAGTAGCCCGAAGGGAGGGGGCAAATAGTCAAGGACAGGCGTCCTCAGCACCACAAGATCTAAAGATATAAAACGAAATCCATCTCTAGTGTATCTCTTATACGCGCGCCCGCTGGATGGTTAATAGGTTTGACAGAGTTTTACCTTGCATATGGTGACAAATTCAAATCTTGCTTTAATTTTTAAATACCATTTATAATGCTATAAACTGATGGAAAAAAAATCCCAACACCAAGAAAAAATTATTGTACAGTAATGAAATTTTAGGAATACATTTGTATAGGTAGCATATTTAATTGATTAAAGTTTCAAGATCACAGGTAGAGCCATTGGCGAGAAGTGTGAAATTTCAAATGTGAAATGTTGGTACATTAGTAACCGGTGTAACCGCCAGAATTTTGAATGCAAGCATGCAAACGTGCATGCATTGTGTCGTATAGGGGTCGGATATCAGTTTGTGGGATGTAGTTCCATGCCTGTTGCACTTGGGCGGTCAATACAGGGACGGTTAATGCTGGTTGTGGATGACGCAGGAGTTGTCGTCCAATGATGTCCCATACGTGCTCGATTGGAGAAAGATCTGGTGATCTAGCAGACCAAGGCAACATGTCGACACTCTGTAGAGCAACAGCGGTGTGAGGGAGAGCGTTATCCTGTTGGAAAACACGCCCTTGAATGCTGTTCATGAATGGCAGCTCAACAGGTTGTATCACTAGACTGACGTACAAATTTGCAGTCATAGTGAATGGGATAACTACGAGAGTGCTCCTGCTGTCATACGAAATTGTTCCCCAAACCATAACTCCAGGAGTAGGCCCTGTGTTTCTAGGCCGCAGACAGGTCACTAGTAGGCGTTCACCTGACCTCCTTCTAACCAAAAAACGGCTATCACTGCGACCAAGACAGAACCATCTTTCATCAGAAAACACAACAGATCTCCACTCCGTCCTCCAATGAGCTCTAGCTTGACACCACTCACGTCGCAAACGGCAGTGGTTTGGAGTCAGTGGAATGCATTGTACAGGACGTCTGGCTCGGAGCTGTCCTTGAAATAACCGATTTGTAACAGTTCGTTGTGTCACTGTGATGCCATTTGCAGCTCGAATTTCAGCTGCAGACGCAGTACGATTAGCCACAGCCATACGCCGAATACGACGGTCTTCCCTCTCAGTATTACCACGTGGCTGCCCGGAACCTGGTCTTCTTGAGGCAGTACCTTCCCTTAACCACAACCGCCAATACTCATGCACAGTGGATACATTCCTGCCAAGTCTTTCAGCAATATCGCGGAAAGAAAACCCTTCTTCTCGTAGCCCTACATCACGACCTCGTTCAAACTCAGTGAGCTGCTGATAATGGCTTCTTCGTCTTCTCAGAGGCATCCTTGAGTAGCATTAACCCACTAAGTCAAATCTCAACTGTAAATAACGATCACTAACCTTAGAGTGCTTATTTAAAGCAAACCTCATTTGCATGTTTATAGTGTCGCCACTAGCGCCACACTTACGCTCGTAGCTCAAAATTTGAATCGACGTCATCTTTCAGATGTATAAACACGACTACCAAATTTCGTTTATCTAGCACAGCTCCTTCCTAGTGTTGAGATTTTTTTTTCCATCAGTGTATTTTAAAGATATATAAAAGCATTTTTTTTCATTTTGAATTTTTGACATTGTAACTATAAATTAAATTAATTATATCTAATACATCACCATCAACTTTTGCGTCTCCGGTCACAAGCAAAATAGAAAACACATTGCAAAATGTGCTAATCGTGGTAACTGCCCACAGCTGTCATCAAAATTAAATCCAATTTCCACGAAGTGCATTCTAAAACCAGGTAGTTTCAGTCAATAATTTTTTTTCCTCTTTGGAAATAAAAAATATTCTAAAACTGGTACTACCTTTTTCCATTTGTTTTAGACAAAAAGCATTGCAACACAAGACCATATATCTTCATGTTTCAGCATAAAATGAATTGTTAGTTTAATTCTTCAAAACACTTGAATCGTTAAGAGCGGGCATAGGATAACTGAGAAAAAAAGAAAAGAAAAAAAGAACTAGAAACGGAAAAAAAATTAAGTAAAAAATGTGAAGTCAAATTTTTAAAAAATATCATGAAAAATAATCCCAGTTTTCGGAAAGAAAACAGGAGTTGTTAAGAGGGCTTTTATATGAATTCTGACATGACATTTTCTTCCTTCGGCACTCTTTTATGTCAGAAGCTTTTCTTATAAAAATTATTTTTTTAAATGTCATTCAGACTTGCATTCCTTTTCCTTGAGCAATGCTGTGTTATTTCACATTTTTAACAAGTTTTGAAGTAATTCAATCCTTATAGTTTCTTTTTTTCGCATTCAAATAAATATATTTCCATCTGGAATAAAAAGACTGAACAGACAAAAAAAATAAAACTGCAGCTTCTATTTAGAATACAAATATCTAAGAAACAAAAAAAGGCAGTTTTTTGGAAATGAATTAAAATATGCTGATTTTTAATTATGTTTTAAAGACAATATTTATCTTTTTGAAGACATGTCTTGAGACAATGCATAAAAGTATTTAATCTTAGGAAATACCATTCGTAAAAATTTTGTGTGCAGATGAAAGCTCACAAAATATACAAAAACATTTATTTATGCTTTCTTTCAGTTGATATTAATCTTAAGTATATTTGCTTTTGTATTTCAAAATGCGTTTCAAAGAGTGTATATATAAATTTTGTATTAATTTAAAAAAAAACAATTTAAAATATATTATAATTTGTCATGATTAAAATGTATATATATATATATATATATATATATATATATACAGAGAGACAAAATGCTACTAAAGTGATGAAAATGTAATTGCACGACAGAGGCATTAAATTCACTTTGATTAAAACATTTTTCCCAGGATAATGGCTGTGATTATATTCAGAATAAATCTATCTATTTTAGGAAATAATTGCTTTCCCGTAAGATAATATCAAATCAACCGTTTTAATATTAAATTGATATTCAATCAATAGAGTGCTGGATAAGTCTTTGAAATAATGATATGCTATTTTCATTTATAAGATAATGCACCCTCTAACTTTTTTGTAGCCAATATTATAATGAATATAAATTATCTGTTTGCATTTCGATAGCTTTAATTCTAATTTGTTTTGTATTTATTCCTTAATTGTTTTGATTGTTTTTAATATCTGGTTTGATAACCACTTTTCCTGCATAGGTATTAAGTTGTATTAAGTATTCAATAAATAATCCATAGAATACTTGAATTATGGCTGGATTGCGTATAGCATTTGTATTGAATCATAATGGCTTTCAATGATTTATTGTCACATACATGTATGAGAAGCGATGATTTTACTCTCTTATGCCTTACGGCTGGGGATTGAGTTAGATGTGGTTGTTTAATTTGCATGAAAGTTTTAATTGTTTTTCCTAGATTTTATATAAATTACGAATAAGTTGTATTAATTGGAAAATACATTAATTTTTTTAATACTAACCAAAATTTACTATGAATTAATTAACGATAATATTGTATGGGATGGATTCGTACGTGGGAATAAGAGTAAATGTATTTAATTTCTCATAATAATGCTTGAAATTTAAAAACTTTATTTCTTGGCAGTAATAGATACATTCATTTTAAAGATATATGTTTAAACACATCTTTATTAGAGAGTAAGGACACAATTTCATGAAGACCACTTACACTGGTTTTATTATAAGATTCCGTGTACAGAAGTATGATGCTATAGAAACGTTTCCACTTGATGGATTACATAATTTCGAGGAAAGGGATTAAGACAGAGAACTACTAGAAGATATGAGACTGGTCGATGTTAAGTAAATGACTCTCAAATAATTGTACCTTGAAATGTATTGTACAGGTAAAGCTGCAAATTGCATGTATCATTAACGATATAATAACCCAAGGTCAACTGCATCTGAAGCTAATTTTTAGCAACATTAAATGCAAGAAATTAAAAAGATTTTCAAAGGAAAACTTTCTAGTGGCATTTCATCTGCATTTTAATAGATACTTTCTATGAAAACTACAACATACATTTTAGGGAAATAGATTTAGATATGGAGACTAATTGCATGAATTTTCACCCAAATAAAGAGATAATTCATCAGTGAATACTTGTATTGCATTATCAGGATCATCATCGTAAGGCACAAAAAGACTGAAATTATATCTTTTTCAGAAAAAAAACAATAGAAACTAGATTATTTTTAGTTAATCATCATCTGAAAGAAACCTGTTGCATTCTATCAAACAAAAGAAAAATAAGTAGCAATTCAAGGGTAGGATTTAATCATTTTCAACTGTTATATATCAAAAGATCCGGTTCTGTAACCACCTAAAGTATAGAAATTGGGCAGAGCGAGTGTCTTACCAGTTTCTAAGTGGTGGACGATTTAACTTTTATAGATGACAAGGGAAGAAGTGATTATTTTCGGAATTATGGGAGCAACCAGATAATGGGATTTAAACCCCGTAAAGCCCGTTAAGGATGATCTAGGAAGAGATATTCCAAGATGTCAACATTTTAAGGCACTTTCCAAAAATGGAAATTCCTGTTGTTGCAGGAATAGGACTTGAAGCCATAGTTTTTGTGCAATCATTTCATTTTAAAAACGGAGTCGGCTATAATATGTATAGAGTTCTAACGGATGCCAAACGTTTTATTTGTCCAAAATTCATAAAATAGGTTTTAATCATAAATGTTTTAAGACAATAGTATCTTTTCAGAAGTAAAAACAATAGTATCTTCCATTTTCTTCCAAAATCTTGTAGATTTCGGAATTTAATTACAAACTTATTCTGTCGTTATTGGAAATGTCGTTACTTTTCTTACAGATAATGTGACTGCTGTATATCTTTTAATTATCGGGCTACTAAAAATTATTTCGTCTTTTATTTCCAATAATTTACTCTGTAAATCTTAATTCAATGTTATAAATATTCTGGAATCACATGCCAGCTTTGTTTCCAAGTTTACTATTTGCTGAAGCAACAAGTATTGAATGAAAATTTAAAAAAAAAATCAACCAATTAATTGATAACAAAATTAATGAAATATTAAAATTTTTATTGTTATTGAAACCACATTAATGTATTAAATTTCAGTGTTTCAGAAAGTAAATGAAAAATCGTTGAAAAAATTGCTATCTTTATTAGCACGAAATGCATCAAATCAAATAAGATTGCGGTACTATTGATGTCTCGGCATTTCCACCATTTCCAAAAGTCTTTATGAAGCTAGATTTTTATTTTATTCTTATATTTTACCTTTTACATTATTCTCTCTTTTTAGAGAAAACCAATTTTTACTACTATGCTCCTTTGGAATTCCTTGATTTGTTATTCAATAATATAAGCCAAAATACTTGTTTTGGAGAAAGTAACTTTTTTTTTAAATGATGCTGTCAAAACAATCATATAAATGTTTTTTAATAGCATTTTAAACTCATAAACTTTATGATTATGTGTTTATAATCTAAGTGGACTTTTCAAATATATGTTGATATTTAAAATAAAATTCAAAGATAATTTTAAACATAAAAAATAAAAGTGGAAAAAATAATTCTGCTAATTAAAAAATGCGCAACTTCTTATATAGCTTGAGAATTTATCTCAAAAAGCCAAAATGACTTAATTTCATATTTAGACCAAGTATTAAAGTTTTCTCGTTTTATTGTCGATGGAAAAATATGGGAAAAATTGAGTTGAAAATTTCTTTGAGTATTTTCCTCTGAAGAATATCAATTTTCCCAACTTTGTATTGCAAGTGCGATTCAGAGTTTTGGAGCAGATGTGTTTCATACTCTGAGACACCCTTTAAAGCAACTAAAGTCAGAATTTGAAGGGTATTACAAATATTGCCGAAGTTCAACATTTCTAAAATAGAAATTTCAGACGACTCTAGCAAAAAGCAATAAATATTTGAAACCCAACACAAAATTATTATTGAACATTTCAAAAGACAGATAATTCGGAATTATTACTTAGTCTTAAAGATTAAATATAAATTTTGAATAAAATTTCTTTAATTATCTGTCATTTTTTATTTATGCATCAAATAAAATTCTTCTTACTATTCTGGTATTCGAAACCATGGGATTTTCGAAAATAATATATCAATCTTAACCATACCTTTAATATGATTATGAATGAAACAGGAAACCACTGAGGAAATAAGTTAGGAAGATATAGTTTACGTTTAACTTACTGTTATATGTACGTTCTTATAAAAATATACAAGTTCCCAAAAACACATTTTAAAAAATACGGATTGATGATGATGTCGTGTCCATGTTTCCACGGAAAGGGGCTGCAGTACCTTCTCAGGGTAAAGACCCCTGAGCACCCAGAGGGCAGAAGTCTGACTTTTAGCTCAAATGAAGATGACACACACATCGACTTGCACAACCCCTTTTTACAGGGAGGTTCATTCGCTCATCTCACAGATTGAACACAGAACAACATTGCCCGAACCGGGACTCGCACCCAGGATTCCGAGAACATGGGGAACACACGCTAACTCTATACCAGGATGCCGGCAAGATATGGATTATAAATGATATATCAAAATTATTAGCACTAAAAAAAGTATATAAAGTCTAAAGGAAATATTATCCCAAATAATCAAAAAAATATCAGTTTATATGCAACAAGGAAGCTAAAGGAATTAGAAATGACTCTAGTTTTACTGATGAACTGATTAGTCATGAAGGCTGAAAGAATCTTTTGCAAATAATTTGAAATAATGTTGAATTAATAAGTTTCATAAGGGTTTATTTTTTCAACTTTTTAAGTATAATCTCTAAGGGTTCATTGATGATTGAAATATTTATATTGGGGAGCAATAAAAATATTAAACAAATCACGATACTCATTCGAAGTATAACAAATACTGAAAACTATTATTATATATGAAAGTGTTGAAAATATATGTGATCCAAATGTATAAATCTAGAAAAAATAAATATTTTTTTCAATAGTAAATATTTTCTTTAGAAAAACCTCATTTAGTATTTTTAGAGTTGACAGCCTTAAATACATTATTTGTATATATTTGTAAAATATGACTCGGAAATCGATAGAAATGCTTAAAATTATCTGTCCTAAACAAAAATTAGAAGAAATTCTTATTTTTTATTTACATTTCCAACTCTGTAAAAAGCTTCTAATAAAATATCACTATGCATTGTAACACAGATTTTCCTGTAAATAATAAAATAACAATTTCTCATTACGGAACTATTATTTCGTTAAAAGCCAACCAATCTATTACTATCTATCTATTACCAATCTATACTTGGTGAAAATAATGCACTTTGACTTTCTCTCATGTACGTGTGAATGATATTGCTGTTCCTACTTTCACTTATCATTGACAAGTCTGGCTAAAAAATCAGCTTTTCAAGCTGACATTTTTTGCGTCTCTCAGTTTTCAGTAGCGGCATCAAAGACCAGGAGCACGAGCAAGCTACTCATACGAGCAACCTTTTTTAAGGGACGAGTTTCATTCATACCTTTCATTCGCGTAATCACATATCGTAATTTAATCAGAGAACAATAACCTCTGAATCAGTACCCCCAGTAGCTTTACTCAAGACATGAAGGATTTTGTGATCACGGCAGATTTTTACGTGAGCCAGCCACCACACACACACACATTAGAAAGTCTCAGGCCTTCGGGGCTCGAACTCACAGCTCAAGGGATGCGAATCCAAAGCCAAATAACCAGGATACCTCGTCCTGTATGTACAAATTTATAATTAAAGTTCCCATAATCCACTACAAAATTTTTAAATGTAAGGAAAAAGCTATGCTCTATCTTTATTCATATCGGTAAGAATATTTCAATATTACAGAGTAACTGTACTTAGTAATTTCACTAACACAATCCAGCTAAATGTAGGTATTGAAAATTAGTCCCTTAATGTACCATTGTTATTCAATATACTTTATTTAATAAGCTTATCATGAAAAAGAGATAGAGAGACCATAAAGAAAAGATAGATAACAATCCATTTAGTTAATTCTGTATTTTTGATTTTATTAAACTATGCAGATGATTTAATCGAGATTAATTTTATTAAATAATAAAAATATTACTCCCTCTAAAATTAATTGTTATCACAGCCAAGCTGAGATATTAGTTTCAATCTGTTTAGCCGTCTTCTTTCATCATTAAGGTAATCAGCGTTTGGAAATCTGCGCCAAGTATTAGTGACGGATTGGCAATGGTTGTCACTATTATTTCAATTGTTACTGGATTATTATTATTACTAGATTTCCTTTCATTTTCTAAAATTCAGGGCAATGTTAAAGGAGAAATCTTAAGAAAAGTAAAAGAGATGAAATTAAGAAAACTTTTTATTTATGTCTGAAAAATATTGAAAAGTTTTAAATAGTACCGTTCATTGTTTAGCTTTAATCAACGAATTTACTTCAAAAATATTAAATAATGTTATTCAATTTGATAATAAGTGATATAAGAAGGTAATACAATTGCTTGATCTCCCACATTATTTTTTAAATGTAAAATTAATGTAATAACAGTAGAATAAATTGAAATTTTTGCAAGAATAATGAATTAAATATTCTACAATCGAATATAAAATGAATTATATGAAATATTCATTCAATATGTTGAATATAAAATGAAAATATATACCGATTTAATATTCAAATGCATATTGCTTATTTATTTTGAGTAGATATTAGATATGAATTCATTAGACATTTCCCAATTCGATTGCTCTTATAAATATCCATGATTCTTTACATTAACTGTTTTTGTATTTTTAATTGAATCATTTCATTTTTAATGCCTTGTTATACGTGCATTCCACATTTATTATATTTCATAAATATTTTACTTATTATGAAAGAAAAAAGTTTTTTATTTTTCAATAAAGGATTCACAACTAAATTGATAATTTTTTGATTTAATGAATCATTGTACGATAAAGAGAATTTATAAAAATATTTCATGTATTGTAATTCTAAATTTTTGTAGAAATTCAATAAAAGTGCGTTTGTTTATTGTTTGCAAGTATTTATTAAGTAAAATTGAACCATTTATTTAAAAATAGGAACCATTCCTTTTCAAAATATTTAAATAGAAATAGTAAAGAAAATAAATTTTTTTTATAAATTGTATGATAAAGAATGGAATTTAAGAATTAAGATCGCTAATGTTATAAGAGATGAATTCGTTTATTATAAATTCATCATAAATGATGAATTTGAATAATCTACATAATCCCAATATTATCATTTTTAGGATTTCAGTAAATCATAAAAATTATAATATTGGGATTATTCAAAATTTATTCAAAGAAGTTTAAGACTATTTTTATTATTTATTGAAATAATCTTTAAGCAGAATGCAAAACCTGGAAAATGTTCACATACTACAACTAAAATTTTTGAAGTAAATTATGAAGTGATAACAAATGTAAACAAAAAAAATTAAAGAGTGATTAAGATTTCCCAACTTGCCTACCTTAGTTAAACTAAAAGTTGACGTAAAATACCGGATGCATAAATTATCCATTTTCTTCCCTATCCACGTTGCTTTTCAAAAACAAATATCGCATCAGCGTGCCAATAACTGACTTTGAATGGAAACTAACTAACTAAAATTACATACCAATCAGAATCTCATTTACTATGCCAGAATTCAAACTTGAAAGTAAGGACTCAAAGACTTCAAACGTGTACTTCCCAAATTAAATAACAAATTAGAATAATCCTCCCTTTTCAGCTGGTTTTCACTGTAGTTTGTTTTCTCTTTCATGATTAGGATATTCAACATCAAAAGGAAAGTATGCTTCGTAAACCAATCTAGTTACATGTTTAATAAGGCGCGCGTTTACGTAATTGAGTATTCTCACATCCCGTGCAATTCAGTATGTGTGTGTGTGAGAGAGAGAGAGCTCTTAAAGTTTCTTTCATTTATTCTAATCAAGTCAAAGTCTGGAGTGAAGGCAGAAGGATGTTTTAAACTAGAAATGTTTACATTTCTTCATTTTTATATCAAATTTCAGTAATTTGCAAATTGTGTTTGAAAATTTACACAATGAATGAATGCTTTTCACAATGAAGGAAATCAGAACTAAAAACTGTTCTTCATAAATTAGTTTATCTATCGAATAAGTTTATTAAATTAACTTATTCCTTAAAATATTTATATCATTTTATTATTATTTTTAAAGTAATATAATGAAATTTTTTATGTTTTTTTATTCCTCCACGTTTCACAATAAAGCTTTCATTCATTTTTAAGCTCTCAATTCGACTTCATAATTCCAATACTTGTTATGTAAATCTCATATAGTTTTTTCAGTGAAAGTAAAGAGACTGTGTTAGAAATATATTGATGATTAAAAGACGTAACTTTATTATGTATCTACATGAAAATAATTTTTGTTCGTTATATCGATAGGATAGAGCTTAGTGTGATACCTGCGGAAAAACCCTTTTATTTTTGTTTTCGTAAATAATCAGAATATCATACATAGGAATAATTCCATAAGTTTATTTTACTAATTGATAGCTAAAAAGAAAATAAATTTATCAGATTCTTGCAATAATGAAAACTTTCCGTGTAATAATGAGCCCTTTTCGTGTAATAATGAACACTTTAGTCTTAAATACGCCTCAGTTTGTATCAGAAAGATTTATTGATGCACATTAATAAATTTAATTTCATGGTACTTATATGATTACTGGCAAATCGTTGATTGATCGAAGGGAGGCCACAGAGCCGAAACATGTCGAAGGTTTCTAATCATATGCCACACTATCGTTTTCCCAATCAACCCTTCAGATCCCCCCCCCTTTCATTTCACCCTTTCAACCCTTCGGCCATCCCCTACAACTCCGAAACTAGACAAGGAATATCCAATTTTGACCGCAACATAAGGGTGAACGGATTTCATACCCCGCTTCGCAATGTCTTTACACTGAGGGGTAGAGGAAAAGCAAACTGCATTCTGTAGTGGAGTTGGGCGTATCATCAAAGAAAATGAAGAAAAATTAAGCGATGACGTCACAATGATTGAATAGTTTGCAATACTATTGATTCCAATAGAATTCACAGAAAATCACGCAATATATTAGAAAAGAAAGTAATGATATATATAATGAATAAGGTGTTATATAATGAATACTTATTCATTATACTTTTTCAATATACTTATCCATAATACCTTATTCATTATACTTTTTCAATATACTTATTCAAAATACCTTATTCCTTATATAATAAAATTATATAATGAATAAGGAAAATTTTTTAAATTTTGGTTCCTTTTTTCATAATAATTCCTTTTATCCACAATATGTAAAATCTATTCAATTAAAATTTTTACAACTTTTTATTTAAACTAATTGATTCTTATAAATAAAAATTTCTATAGTATTAGATTTTAAAAAAATGTGATTATTTAATTGAAAAAAATGGGCATTGCAAAGAATGGTTGAACTACATAATAATAATTTTTACATAATGCTGTTTGGTGATGCAACAAATATAGTCTACTTTGAATTATAAATTTATGGCTTTCAGAGAAAATTAATAAATTATAGCCGGTTTAGCTCAAGTAAAATTGATATAATTTATGAAACACAATTATATAAGAAAATGCAGATATATCTTGCATTTTTATATTGTGTGCAATAGCATCAAATTGAAGATTGATGAACTAACTCCACTTTTGTCAGTGACAATAAATTGATTGAATCAATAAAGTGAGTTGAAAAAGTAGTTCATGATGCAATTTGTGAGTTAATTTATGAAGGCATTCAAGGATCTTTATTAATCTAAAATTATTTGGTATTATGATTTTTTCAATCAATAAAACAATCAATTTTAAAACTTGAAGTTCTGAAATCTTAATACATCAGAACTTTTCTTATTGAATGTGAAATGAAGTCTATAAAATTATATTGCAATCGCAAATATACAGGTGTTTCTAAAATTGAATTGTTTCTCTTGTTTTAATAGTATAAAAATATTAAGTTATCTTCAATTCTTCTAATTAGGGAATGCAAAAAAATGAAGAAAAAATATATTTAATCAAGATAATTTTGAATATTTAATTTATTTCTTTTTAAAATATTTTGTTTCAAGGTATTTAATTGATCTTTACGTTTGTAAACAAAATTTTGTGAATCGAATCGAATCGAATTTATTTGAATTTATTCAAGCGAAAAACTTTTTAGAAGTACCGTAAAATTCCCGGTCTTGAGACTTCCTCACAATGTGCTAACCAAGCTAAAATGTTTAGTTTTATTTAATTTCATTTCTTATGAATATAATAATATTGATTACAGAAAACCAGACTGATAATACAAAATACTATTTTTTGTTTCTCTTTTTCTAGTTAAGTAGCTTATGTCTGAGAGGGAGGCACTTTGAAAAAATAGTTAAGTGTTTAAAAATAATTTCACCTTTATTCACCCAAAACGATGCTGTTTTTATAACGGTTTTTCTTTGATTCTGTCATAACGTGTGAAAAAATGCATGCATTAACTGATTCATTTAAATGTTATATTAACTATTATGTTATTTATATACTTTTTGACACTAAAGATTGGTTTCTCAAAAGAAAATTTTTTAAAAAAAGTGGTCGAGGAGAAATAAAAAAAATCCTGGTTATATAAATTTTAGAAATTTCGTTTTTTGTATTAAAACATCAAGAACAATGTTAAATTTAATTGTTTCTTCACAGCATTAATTTTGTTTAAACAAAACTTATTAAAGAGAGCATTTTTCCAATTCCGAAAATGAAACTTATGAAATAAAGGATTTTTTAAGCGCATATTTCTTATAAAATACATGATATATTTCTTATAAAATATATTTTGTTTTGATAGCATACTTCATATAAAATGCACTAACAGAATAATGTTTTTAGTATTAATTAGTAAATTATTTTACTTTTATTTCTCCATATATTTGAAGTAAATTCATACAATAAAAATTGATGCTAGTTGCAACTCTAACATTATCTGAATTTTAAAAAATTCTATGTAGCTTTATCTTATTTTTCAAACGTGTTATTTGTTTCATGTTATAAAAGAAAATATGCTTTCAGAAAGTATTTAGAAAACAAAATTCATGGCATTACCTAGATAATTAGAGTTATCAGAGTTAGTTATAGAGTTAATTAGAGATATTTTTATATACTGAAAACATAATATATCCTAGGCAATACTGTCTACGCATAGTGAGAGAAAACTTCAAATATTCATCAAGGACATCTAATATTCGAAATTTCAATTAAATGATTCCATTATTAATCAAAATATTATATGAACTTTTAAGATATACTTTTAAAACATTTTGTTATTAAGCTATGCATAGTGTAAGATTCATCATTCGAGAATAATGCAATGGAGAATTTTATTAACAATTTAATGACTGTATCCTTCCATCATTAGCTGGAATCCAATCCTTATAGAATGCATTCTGAGAACATAGACAAGAGTTCATCATCATTTCCGCATTTCTTAATAATTAAAAATGTAAGATTTCGAAGAGGGTCATTCAATTTATTAATTTTTGTGTATATGTGACAATTGAAATTTTAATTAAGATATATGAAACTAAATTTTCATACATTATTCAATGTTGGAATCAGAAGTAAATATTTAAACAGAGGAAGCCTATAATTCTTAGAAATTCTAAGTATTTTTGCGAGGTCGATTCTACTTATATAATTATTACATTTCTAAAAATGTAAATGAAATTTGAAAATTTATTTTTTATAATTATTTGGAATATTTTTAATATAAAAGTAAGTTAACTGTAAACTATATAGGAAGATATAGTTTACAGTTAACTTACTGTTATATGTACGTTCTTACCAAAATGTACAAGATTCTAAAAATATTGTAAAAAGATATGGATTATAAATAATAACTCAAATTTATTAATAATAAAAAAGTTTATAAAGTCAAATGGAAATATTATCTCAAGTAAGTCTGTATCGAAAAATATCAGTTGGCATGTAACAAGAAAGCAAACTAAACAGAAATGACTCAAGATAGTTTTATTTATGAAATTGTTATTTATACCATTTAAAGTGAGAAAAATCTATTAAATGTATAATATCATACCTTAACGCTTCATCATTTATACCCTTTCAACATTTTCTGATACACTGAAATAGAATTAATTAATTATTTGAAATAAACATTTCAATCTCCAGATTTTTCACATTTTTATGTCAAGTAGAAATTTCTAACAAATGAGTGTATATTTGAATCAAAAGTAAAATGACAGATATTATATTCTTTTGAAAAAATTTGGAAATACATAATTTTAAAAAAAACCCATTCTTTATATATAATTAAAACGGGAAAAAATAAAATAATAGGAACTAATAAAAAATAATAGTGTAAATTAATAGGAAAATTAATAAAACATTTACTGATGTAACGATGATTAATTATTTATAAATGTATTCTAATAATTATTCTACTTTAGAATGACCTTTAACAATATAAAACAGTGGAACACGTATATTTCTCTTCACAACACTCTAGTTGTTAAAAATCAATGATGAATTCTTAATTTTCATCTCGATTTTACAATTGGAAGGAAAACAAACTCTCAAATAACTTTCATTAAACTATTCTGACAGTTAAAACGTAAATATATCTTGAGATCACTAATTTTGTTTATAGTTAAGCATTTTGTCTTATTTCTTCGTGTTTTGTGTAATTCTTAAATACCATGCCGTCACATTGAAATTTTGCTTCGATCACTTGCATTAAGAGCATATATTTAAAATTGTACATTAATACAATTTTCACAAGATGTTTCTAAAAATTCGTAAATTATATACCATGGATAAATTTTTAAGTAAAATTAATAAGTTGTAGTACAATATTTCTTAAAAACTCTAGATATGACACCATCTTTTCCTAAAAAAATTCGGTAACAAAAAACTCATTTTTTAAAAGAAAAAAATACATTATGATTTTTATATTTTGAAAAAACTCTTTTAAATAAATAACTACACAATGAAATAAAATCCTTCTGTTAAAATGTATGTAATTATTTATCCATACTTCATATTTAAATTCCTTATTTATTATGCGAAACTTTTTTGTACAATTATTAATATATGGTAAATATTTTGTCGCAGACATTTTTGTCAATATAAAATATATTTTTCCTTTTTCTTTAATGATGATATGATCAATTTTAAAGTAAACTGAAATGAATTAATCCACATTCACAAGTGTGTAAGTTTTCCACAATTAAATATATGTTTATTTATTTATTCTTTTTTATCAGAAATGATTAAATATTTATGTTATAGTTTTTATGCCTTTATCATGATCAGAAATTTTAATAATGAACAACCACTTTCGGGACATTTTAGTATTAAAAATTCGCTTTCCATCGTAAATCAAGATAAAATTACGATGCGGTGCGCTTACAACAACAACAAAAAAACATTTGCCAAATTTTTATAACACGAAATGGCAACGTATGTGAATAGATCGCAGCTAGAAATGTGCTACCCTCACAGTAAGAAAATTCTGACTCGAAATCTATCTTGTAAATTTTCTATCTGTAAATATATCTTGTAAATAAATTTGTTTCTATTTCTTCCGTTCGTTTCATAGTATGTGTTGAATGACCAAAAGATACGTTGGTACACAATGTATAAATAATCAATTCTTAAGCTATTGATATGATAAAATAAAATTATTTAAAAATAAAGGATTTTTTTCGCTAATGATATTTTTTTGAGTATTATGTTTTTTTTTTTTCATTAAAAATTCATTGTTATTTTTGTTATATTAAAGCAAATTTCTTTCAAAATGAAAAAAAAAATAGTAGATATTATAAACCCTTTTCTAAAAATGGGAAGCCGGATGCATTAAATTATAAAACTTCAGAATTTAGGAAAAATAAATTTAAAAAATCGTACTATTGTATAATGAATTGAATTTTTTTAATATGTTATTCCTTTTTAATATGTTTGGTTGCATTGATAAAAAAAAGAAAACCCCTGAATACAATATGATTACTGATAAAATATTTTAAAAACCCATCTTTTTTTATAAATCTAAGGGAAGGGCACTAGTTAGCTCGAGTTCTGCTTAGATCATTATTAAGGATTCAATTTTCCATCAATAAGTACGTCATTAAAATACTATGATATTAGATTACCTCTTCAGCTGAAGTTTAATGGTTAATTAATTCTGATTTTGAGCATTAAATGGCCAGCAATGAATGAAACGGAAACTGAAGAGGGTCTCTGAATGGTCTTATCAAAAGTGTGAGTTGAAAAGGCTTTAAAAGGCAAAATTCCTTAAAGCCTCATTAGAGGGAGTTATGAAAGGATTTTTTTTTTTATATAAATAGACTTTAGCTGCCTGAGCCTTCCGACTGCTTAGTCTAGATACATCAGATTTATTCAGAATTGCAACTACTACAGGAAATGTATTAGCAATAATGGTTAAAATTTTAGAATTAAAAAATGTACTGTTTGATTATTTGATATAATACCAAAATTTTTAATGTATTTTGAAAAGGAAAAAATTATTTTAAACCTTTTATCGACTATTTCGATTTCCAATTTTTTTGAAAACAGAGAAAATAATGCATCATTTTAATTTCGTTTGGCCTGTTGTTTGTCATGGTATGTAAGGAACATCATTCGTTTAAACTTTCGTTGATTAATAATAATAAATTTTCATTATTTTATATTTTTAGTTAAATGACGTTATAAAATCGTTTTGATTCTTTCATTAAAGGATTATGAATCTAGATAAATTATAATAAGCTAAAGAGTGCAATTAATGAATCTAGTAAGAAATACTTTTGATTCTCTATATTATGTAACTTTGTATACATATATTTATTCCAATACACAGCATGTAATGATAAATATTCAAAAATAGCTAACCAAATGAATATAATAGATGTATTTAAATAACATTAATTTTTTTTCTACTTAATATTTTATGCAATATTATGCGTATGGTAATAATATCATCAAATTTCCTCATTTAAATTTAAATTTACATCTAAACTAATTTACAAAATTTTAAAATAAAACAAAAATGGACAAATGTAGAATTTGAATTATTTTTAGTAGAAAATAGAATCAATCAACCAAGACAAAAAATTTCCAGTTAATATAAGAAATTCCAACGAATAAAATGATTTAATATTATGCATCCAGATTTCATGAAGATAAAATTTTCCCAAGTTTTAATTTTAAGGAATTTCATCAAAAATTTTAGATTTCGAACTTTCTACTTTTTATAATTTTTTTAAAGAACCCATTCATAAAAAATAAAATACTGAAAAAAAAATTGAAAAGAAGTGTTGTTTATTCAAACGAGAAATTCCCCAATGATAATTTAATTTAAAAATAGAAATATATATAAAAACATTATTAAGGTTCTTTCATACAATTCCCATATTTTCATTTTTATTCTTTTAATGGCAATGATCGAAAATTAGGTTATAATTTCAATTTTGGTAGATAGTATATTTTAGATTATATATTAGCAGTGGAAAAATGTTCCTTGATGAAATAATATATGCATTTCATTGTATAAGCTTCCGGACTTTTAAGGTCAAGCATAAAGATGCTATTGAATTCCTTAAGTAGTAAGCTTTTATATATTGTTTGTATTTATTATGTGATATGACATAATTTTTACTTTAAGTAACGTAAAGAAACTTTTTCTTCTTACCTTAATGTAATGCAAATGTATGCCAGATGCTTGTTATGACACTACAAAGCATAAAGAAATGACATAAGAAGTCTGGGCAAACAATTTCACATTCAGCTGACAAAGAATAAGTGTGCTTCATTTACATTCATATAGAAAATATTAGAATACTAGTTTGAAAGTTTTATATTATTTTGTATCCAAATGCCCACGTTATTATTTAAAAATGATTTTTTAATATAAATTAGTGTTAATATAATAAAAACTTTAATTAAACATGTATGATGAGTTGGATATAATTTATTTATGGATTTAAACCATTTTTATTATCATAGGCTGTAAGAAAAAACGTTCTGGGCTGATTTTATCTACATTATATCAAGTAACACTTCATTACATATGGTTTTGTAAGGCCGGCTTACGGTTTTGTAAGGCACATAGGGATAAAGTCAGTAAGTCGCCTTACTAAAAAAAATGGACTAATGTAGAATTTGAATTATTTTTAGCAGAAAATAGAATCCATACACCAAGACTAAATTTTTCCAGTTAATCTTAGGTGTTATGTGGAAATATGAATCATGAGTTGTTCGCTTCAGAGTCATAATCAAAATCTAACCCAAATATAAATATGCGATTTTTTCATAAAATCAATCAAAAAATGTTGTTTAGTAATTGAAAGTTAAAGCAAAATATAAAAATCAAGTATTGATCCGGTTAAATTCTTAATTTGTTACAGAAAAAAATATTCCTCAAAGCTCAATGAAAAAATCAAAATATTTCTTTTTGCAAATTATGTGTTTAGCTAACACATTCTTTTCGATAGGTTTCTTCCAAATTTCTATTATGTTGTTGAGACTTATGATGCTTTACAAGCTTGCTGACAGTTATCTGTAAGCAATATAAGCCAAGTGAGCGCCTCGTGTTTTTTTCAGTAGCACCAACTAGGGTCAAGAGTACGTTTTAGTTACTTCAAGCATCACATTCGCTTGCAAAATTCTGTTTTTAAATTGGGGTGCACATTCAAACATCTCATAGATGAAACAGAAAGAGAATAATCATGCCTAAACCGGGACATGAACCTGGGGTGCCCAGATCATGGAGAGGACATGCTACTCCAGAAAGGCAGCTTTTATATTTTCTATGAAATATGTTTGTTTAAATAAATCATTTAGGATATTTATTACCATCGAGTTCATATAAATATTAAATTTTTCTAATAAATATTGAATATTGAAATGCAGTCCTAAATGATAAAAAATTATCACATGGGAAATTAGTCTATCAAAAAGAGGAATAAATGAATAGCGAAGCATTGTCAAGATTCATTTTAAGACAAAATAAGTAAAAAATACCTTTGCAAGTATCATTCCTTTCACTTTTACATGTAATATATTTTATAGCGTGGATATTTCTTCGTAACAAACCTTTGCTCGACTTTCGTGATATTAGAATATTAATTGCAAACACGATTCAAAGTACTCATAGACTAATAAAGACGCTTGTTTATTCGAATAGAAGATACTAGTACATCAAAAGAAAAAATTGATTATGAATCAATTGATATTTGTAGGAAATGTTCGATGAATCAATTTTCTAAACATTTTTTTCAGGAATGAGAGAGATAGTGAATGCATTTCAAATTTTAGACAAATAATAATTAATAAATGTTTCTTTCGCTGTATTCAAACATAATTTTGATTCTGCTTAAGTACTTTTGTTTGCTGTTTTCAGAAAGTGTTATGAAGTAAATCGTTGAATCTATCAAAATAAAAGAGTAAAATCATTGATTCACTATTCAGATTTAATCCTTTGGAACATGTCACGTCACAGATATTTGCTACTTGATTAGTAGATGTTCGATTACAAAAAAGAATTATCGAAATTTTAAATATATATTTTGCTTAAAAAGTATCTGAAATTCCAACAACAAACTGTAAACAAAAATTTATTTTCACGTAAAAAAAAAAACACTTTTTGAAACTAATTTTATACTATACAATATATTGCTCACTTTTAATCAGTTCTTTAAATTTTTATTTTTAAATAAAATTTTAAAAAGTTGCTTTATTGTTTTTAACAAAAATTCAACAAATTTTTCAAACTTAGAAGCAAGCTTTTTTCCCACAATTTCATAACTTAACATTGTTGTGGTTAGTCTGGAATAATTTTTGAATTTTATTTCAATTTTTCTGTATACAATTAGAAGTTCATGATTCCTTCAAGAGTGAATTTTTAAGTATAAAATGAAGAAAATCCTGTTATTTTAATGCTCCTACGTATACTCTAATTAATGTTTTTATGATCTTAATGAGATTAAGTCCAGCTAAACTACACTGCAGTTAATCTATCCTTTAATTTCATGTTACCTTAAACTATGGTTTCTTTTCTTTAAATAAATTGTATAGATAATTAACAGAATATTCATTCCTTAGTTTCCAAAAAAGAAAAACGCGCTATGGAATTAATTCACATGAAATAAAAAACAAATTAAAGTTCACAACAGCAATGAAAATGACTGATGAAAATCTTCAAACAAATTTTTAATTTTTCAAAAATTAGCAAAAAAAATCACTGCACAAAATTAGTATCGGGATAAAATATCTTATTAAATTTCAAAATAATGAGAAAACGTAATTTAAATAGTAATTATAAAATTTGTTGCAAAAAAAACTTTATTCTCAATTAAATAAAATTCTCATGAATTTGCATATTTCTGCTCTCTAAAATTATATCTATATCATATTAGTTGCATGCACATCAAAGAGGCTAACCTACCAGCCACAGATATTCTTAAACAAATTTTTATTTATTGTTGTTACAGAAAGATGCTTGTATAAATAGGTTAATATTTAATGACTTACTTTTTGAAAATTTCATTATAAGACAGTTTCATTTTCTTGTGTTTTAATGGTAAATTTTGTTTCGTATTTATTTTTTCCCTCTTTATATTACATTTGTTTAAATATTGAATTACCGTCTTGTTGCCTACTTTATTTTATTTTTTGTTCCCGTTGTTTACTGTTAACTAAATTCCGAAATTTTTTGCAGCACTACTTTCAAAGTACTTTATTATAACTAGCAACGGATATATAGGTATATACTTAACTTCTACTTCATTAAAACGTAGCAGCGGATTTTGTGTTTATGTTTTTTTAATTAAACCAAATATTAAAAAAATCTCTCCTTTCTCAAGTTATATTTATAATTAAATGTTATTCTGCTATTTGAAAATTGCTTTTATTTCTGTATATTGCTTTAAACTGAAATGCTCAAAGAATTTATTTGCAATAATTCAGATCCTGATAAAGGTCAAATTTTGAGTTTTCTAAAATTGTAAATAATAAAAAGTAATTTTGGATTCAACATCATCAAACATTCAAATGGTCATCTTAATATTGAAAATGTGATGTAATTCTTCATATTTTTGTTATAAATTAACACTTTTATCAAGAAGAATAAAAGTAAAATATTTGTGTTCATAATATTATTTTTTTAAATTTATATACATATCATGTGAGTAATATTACAACTCTATTTGGTTAATAAAATACATGATTGGTATTTTCTACAAATTATCCAAGAACTGAAAAATGAAGCATTCCATAAGCGGAAGGTTTTCAGTCATATAATTTAAATTTACTCCCGGGTTGATTCTTTTAATTTTTAAAACTCCTTTCGTTAAGAAAATACTTGGTTAGTTAGGAAAAAAAAGCTTGTTGAGTATCTTTTATTAACCGAAAAATTGGATGCTCAACTTTTTCATGTAACGTTTCGCTTTCAGAAACAATCTATCTTAACAAAATAATTTTATATAAAAAATATTTCTTTCCTAAGGAATATTATGAAATACTTTAAAACGTTGTACTTTTATTATTTCTTAATAGTTATTAAGATATTTATATATGCAGATGTTAAATTTCTTATTTTCATCCAAGACTAGAATACATTTTTAAAAAATCTCATCTTGGATTAATTATAAAATCAAAAAGTACTAATTATTAAAGCAAGAAGTAATAATTATAAATAAAGTAAACTAATAATTACAGAATTAAAATTATTGTAGTCGTCTCTATAAACATAAAAAAATGAAATGATACTTGCAATTTTTTGCAGGCAAGAAAGATTAGAAAACAGTTCATTCGCAGAAATCCTATGATAATGATAATTGCATTTTTAGTTTACATAAATTAATCAGTTCAGCCAACTGTGAATTTTTATGCTGTATTTATTAAATTTAATTAAAATTTCTAATTTAATTAAGGTCATCAATTGCATAAAAAATTCAAGAAATAATTTGTTAATAATAATAATAACATCAAAGAAAAATTCTAATTCCTAGAAAGTGCTTTAAAAGTGCAATAAATAAATAGAATTCAATTCGCTATTTATTTTACATATTTTAAATTATTTCATGCTTAAGAATTAAGTAAAATTATACTTAACGAATTAATAAAATATTTTTTCTATTATTTTTTTAAGTTTAGATTCGTAATATTTATTTAAAAAATTGCGTACCTATTTTGAGATTTTGAGATTTAGAGCATGAGAAGCAATTTTATCAATTTTTAATCATCATTATTCCAATAGTTTTTTTCTGAGATTAAAATCATTAGAGTGTTTTTTCTCACCGCAAAATATATTAGTTACAGCTAAAAGTGCAGTTTGGTACGGTGAAATTGTTTGAATCTAACTGAACCTGTTGGCTCTTCTATTTATATACTTATAATGAGGTTCAATGTGTGTGTGTGTATATATCTTGGCCTTCTACACTCCAAATTGTTAGATCTACAACTACAAAATTTGATACTTGTATACCTTGAAAGTCGGAGATATGCACCGGGTGATTTTTTTGAATTTTTAATTAGAATTTTTAATATTGATTAAAAACTAATTTTCACGCCAAAAAATGTCTTCATTTCATTTCCACCACCAAATGAGTAAGGATGCAGTTTTTTCTGCACGCTAACGAAGTTAGGCTTAACATATTTTCGGCTGATTATTTCAAACAATTCCGTTTGATTTTTTTTTTAAATTGTGCAATGCATTTAAAATAAAATATTATTAAATAATCAATTTTTCAGATTTATTCTGAAGGGCTTTTTAATTAAAATGGAACAAAATGAAGGAAATTAAAAATTTCTAACTTGGTTAGCGAACTAACGTAGAAAATTCAAGCATGCGCAATGTGTTCTGATGGTCAACTACTAATTAATTGGTTTGGTGTTTTGTTTTATTTCAGGTGTATACTGTGAATGAATTGTTTTAGGGTAGTTGTGAGTTTTAGTAATTTACAATTTAATTTATGTTAGTTATGTATTTTTTATATGCTTATAGTTTTTAGAATATAGTTTTTAAGAACTTCTTTTCCACTCTATCGAGGGTAGGCTTAATATGCTTCCGATTTTCTTATTTTTCTTTTCTGTACAACTCAGCATTTGATGACCATATTTTTCTAAGAGAATGATGTCCGAGTGTAATAAACCTCGAGTTTCTTATAGATAAATTTATATTTATTTTTCTCTTAAAATTTGTAGTTTAAATTGTGATTGCATTATTAAAGTAGTACATGCTATTTAAGTAGACTTTAGTTTTACTCTTTATTATGTAGTACATCAGTGATTCTCAACCTGTGGGGCGCGCCCCCCTAGGGGGGCGCGAACACACTAATGGGGGGGCGCGAGCATATACAAGAGAAAATGCTATTTTTAAAAAATAATTAAGTGACTTAAAGGAAAGAACAGACACACACATACAAAACAAAATACATTTCGACACATTTAATAATTAACTTATTAAATAAAAACACTAAATTAAAATTAAATTTAATAATTATTAGTGACTTCCTTGGGTTTGTCTTGCAGTGCAAAGTTTTTCGAAGGAGGGTTTCTTATTAGAAATATACACTCTCAGTTCTTTTTCTATATTTAGTTGAGATCTATATTTTGTCTTCAAAGAAGCCACCGCAGAAAATCCAGTTTCACAAAGGTAAGATGTTGAAAATGGTAATAGAATGCGAAATGCCCTTGTTTTCAGTGCAGAAAACTCATCATCCACTCCTGCCCAAAATTCAAAGAGTGATTTATTACTAAATTGTCTTTTGGTATCGCTGCTTGCAGTGAAGTCTATGATGGTTTCTTCCTCTTCAAGGGAGAGTCCTTCGGGAGTATTTTGAAATGGATCCCTCACCCACTTTTAACATGATATCAGTTTATCGTCAGCAAGAAAGTATTTTTTTAAATTCTTTGCTAGAATTGCTAAATGATTTACAATGGTTACAAAAACAACTTTTACATGTTGTTCTTCAGCCTTGTAAGTTTTAATACAATCATTCAAATTGGCAAACATTGTTAAATTTTCTGGCTTTAAATTTCTGCTCCACAACTCCAATTTCCTACAAAATGCATTAACTGTACCACACGTATCCAATATACGTGTATTTGCTCCTTGCAGCTGAAGATTCAAGTTATTTAATTTCTCGAATATGTCGACCATGTAGCTCAATTTCATCACAAAAAAACTATCGCGAAAATTCTTAGCTTCCGGTCAGTTTTCCTCTTCTTGGAGAACGGCGATTTCTTCTCTTAATTCATAAACACGTTTGAAAAATTTTCCTCGTGATAACCATCTTGCCTCGCAATAAAATAGTAAAGCTGAATGTACTGCACCCATGTCTTTACAAATTGAGGAAAAGATTCTTGATTTCAGGGGTCTCATTTTTATATAATTTACTACAGTTACAACCGTAGTTAACACAATATTCAAACCAGGACTCATTTCTTTGGAAGCCAAAGCTTCTCTGGGGATCCTGCAATGTGTCCAGACGCACTGTGGCGATTTTTGTTTCACAAGTGCTTGAATACTTTGGAATCTTCCGGACATAGAACGAGCACCATCGGTGCATATTCCGACGCAATTTTTCCATTCTATGTTTGCTTCGTTCATAAAATCATTTAACATAGCAAATAATGCGAATGCTGTTGCTTTGAGTTCTACTGGTTTGTAGAAAAGTAATTCTACTATTGAAAAGTCATCACAAAATCTAACATAGGCAATGAAATGAGCATCTTTATTACTATCCGTAGCCTCATCGAGTTGTATCGAAAACAATTTGTCACGTAACTTCGACAAAAGCTGACACTCTACATCTTCAGTTATATCAGCAATTCGACGGGCAACACTATCATTTGAAAGAGGTATAGACTGCAATTGTTTTGCAAAATTATATCCAAACATAATTTCTACAATCTCAATTGCGTCTGGCAAAATAAACTCTTCATCAATTGTGTGAGGCTTTTTATATCTGGCTATTTTATATGAAACTTTCTAAGAGGCAATTAAAGCTTTTTTATTCACAAAGTTTTTTTAAACAATGATTTTTGCTTTTCATATGATTTTAATTTTAATTCGAAGAATTCTCTGGGTTTGTTTACTCACTCACTATGAAGAGTTTCAAAAGATCGTTTAAGCTTATTAGGTTTCATGCTGTCTGCCGCCACCATTTTTGAGCAAATGATACACAGGGGCCTTACTTCTTCATTTACTTCAGTGCTAGTGAACCCAAAATTTAAGTATTCTTGAGAATATTTTCTTGATTTTATTTTCGGAACCACGCTTGTCTGTGTACTTGTTGATGATTGTCTATCGTCTAATGCTCGCTTACGGCCGCTTAAAAATTTATCCATGATTCTGCATAAGTCTGCTGCCTGAATATTTAAAACGGTGAATTGCAATTACACGAAAATATATATAACAGATACATTCAGAATAGATTCAATGGCGATAGAAGGATCGACTCGAAGGAGATTGTCTGGAATTGAAATTGGCGTCATAGAAATTTCTCCTTCTCCCTAGGAGAAAAAATTTGTTCACATCTGCTCAATCTTTTAACTTAAAAGTTAAGTTGACGAGACAAATCGAAATTTCTCGCGAAACCATGGGAAGGCATGACATGGCGGGATGCAAGAGCAATAAAAAGGATAGGATTCTTGTTTTTTCAATGCCGAGAATCGGTGTTGCAAATGTCAATAAATTTCCATATTCTTGGTAATTTGTAAAGTTTAAAATTAAAGTTGTAGTGTAGGTTTAGTGCCAAAATATTCAAAATGCATATTGTATACATTTTATTGTTTGTTGTGGGGAGGGGGGGCGCGATGAAAATTATGATTGAAAATTGGGCCGTGAATACCAAAAGGTTGAGAAACACTGTAGTACATGCATTTCTTTTAGAGAGCCAATGCAAATGGCATCACATTTAGATGAGGAATAAGAGAACATAATTCCCAGTAACATTGAATGTCAAAAAAGAATTTGGAGCATGATGTTGTTACTGTGCATTTTTCTAAAGCAGTAAAAAAGTGAAGTTGATTTCAACATTAAAATGATGAGGGACATTTCAGTTTTGCCATTGCTAAGAGATACAAAAGAAATTGAATAAAATAAAATTGGAATATCAAATATTTGTAGAAAAACTGAAAATCATTTTTGAAAAATTGAAATCAAAATTTCGTTATGACAGTAAAGTTTGTAGTTTCAATATAAGTATAAATTTTCTTAAGGAATTATGAATATTTAAATGAATGATAAAATAGTTCAATTTGTATGATTAGAAAGATTTCTGTAAAAATATCTTTCTACAATAGTATATCAACGCATTTATGAAATTCTTTAAAAATGCATTATTTTTTTGTTATTTAATATTCTGATAAAATTTCAATGAAACCACACTGAAGAGCGTATTTCTACTCCCATATGCATATTTGTGATGAAATTGATTGCTTAAGTCAATTCATTTGTCGTGCGCAAACTGACAGGCATTTTTATAATTAATAATAACTGGCATACTATTTATAAAATTAATATTAAATATTTCACATTAATAACAAAATTGCTCAAAAAATTCATTACAAATAACTCATTTAATTTTTTTCAAAATTGAAAATTATAATTTCTTCAAAGTTAAAGAACTGAAATAAATATATATATAAAATTTATTGGTGCTTGAAATAAAGTTAGAAACCGAAATAACACGAGATTGTCCTAAATTATTTCAATTTGATCATTTTTAATCATTTAATTTGAGAATCTAATTTGAATTGCTGGAAAGGTGACAGATATGATGGTTTCGCAAGAATCCCTAAAGATATTGTTCTGTTTTAAGATAACTTATTTAATGAAAGTAATTAGTTCATAATGCTTATTTATTTTCACATAAAGTTTAAAAAATTTCACATCTATACTACTTATAACATATATTTGACTACTCTTACCCATCGAAATGATAATTTTGCAATGAATTAAGTGATAAACTTAAGATCTTTTCAAAACCCTCTAAAGATCTTTTATTCTGATTTGACCAATTACTCATTGTTTACTGTTTTTTACTGAATACGAAATCGAAATTTTAATTAAAAAAATTAACTTGTTAACGTGCTCTAAATAAAACTAATTACGACTTATTTTTCTTTTAAAATTTAACGATGCTTTTTTCGTTCCTTCTACGACTTGAAACAGAAAATTAGAGCTCTTATTCATTGTTTTTAGCATAAGACGTTCTAAATTATGTAAATTAGTTTGAATATGGAATACAATAATGCTTTCATTTTATCCATTAATGACAGCATTTATTATAACTGTTTTCATTATTAAATTGAGTTATATTCATGTTATAATAAACATCTTACCACAGAATTTTAGAATAAAATTCGTGAAATATCCATTATTTTTATTAAGTATTATCAAATTTGAGTAGAAAAAAATGTATATTGTATTATTTTTAATATGATAAATTATGGTAATATCCTTTGTATTGCTTATTTTAGTTTATATATTTATTTTCATGAGATTTTGAAATCCCTGAATTATAATGGTCCATGATACGACCGTTTTATATATTATTTACTCCAAAAAATGACCTATGAGCGAAAATAAATAAATAAACAAGAAATAATAAAATAAATATATGAAAGATTTTACTTTAAAGAGCGTGCTTCGTATGTTCTCAGGCCCATAAATTCAGGAAAAAAGCAGTGATGTCGGTTAGCATAATTTAAGATATGCCTTTCTATGAATCCGTGTATACCTTGATCTATTGTAGGGCGATAAATGATGCAGAAAGATATCCGACATCATAACTCTGGATACCATTCCTCACAATTTCTTCTACAATATTGGCACTAGCTCTCCCTTTAGATTACATCCAGCTGTTGTTGGTGATTGATGATCTAGTACCACATACCATATCTCTTTCTTCCTCTTTCTTTCTGTCAATCCTGTCCATACAGCCTTTTTATCTGTATGAGTTTTGGAAAGGTTATGGGTGCAATTTGTCAACGTATTTCACGAATTAGTTTGGAATGCGTAAATGTCGGAAACGGCCTGAAGAACAGGACTAAAAACTGGACCGATGTTCCTGTGACTTAATGTTTTTCGGTCGAGAGAGAAAGGGGATAAAATAAATAACCAAACGAAGGAGAGAAAGGTTCCAGTACTCTAAGTGAGTAGATTATCGGGGTAGCCGAAACCACATTGAAGTGAATGATATAGTGAATTATTGACGTTTTTTTTTTTTTTTTTCCACGGAGCTATTCTGCACGGAAAGCCTTTCATAATTTACGATTTGAGAAAATTGCAATTTTCTTCATTGGAGCGAAAACAAATCCGTTAAGAATCCTATTTTTTTCGTTTTAGGTTGTTATAACTCTTGGATAATTGTAATTAAAATTTATTTATTACTTGGAGGTTTTTTAATTAACTAAGAAGTATTTAAAAGAAAGATGGATACTGGACAAAATTGATCAAAATCTGAATTTTGTTTTGTTGTTGGATTGCGCTTTACGTTTTTAAATCTTTTGCTGATTAGTCAGAAAATAAGATAACTCTCACTGATAAATATTTTTAAAATATGAATTTATTTTAAAATGTCTATGAGGATTCTTCATTAATTAATTTCAGTATACAGATTTAAAATGTAATACGACTCGCATAATATCATTTTACAAATTAATAACATACATAAAAGTAATAAAAAGCTAATATTTAATATTATCCTTCAAAATTAATACTAACTAATTTAATATTTTTAATATCAATAAGAGGATATTTCTAAGAAATTTTAGGGGATTTTTGTGTTACGAGGAGTCAATATTGTTACGCGAAAGTCAGATCTCTTACACAAAAATTCCCTCGCTTGAATCCAAGCCTGAGGGTGACTATTGATAAAGTCTTCTGGTCGGATTCATAATTTCTTTTTTATTCTTTTTGCTTATATTACTTAATTTTTTACTAATTTTGTTAATACTAATAATAAAATATATTTATTAGAATTTTTTGCAAAATAGTGAATCCAAAATTAGTCTCAATGACTAGGACTGCTTGGAAAAAACATTTTTTTTTAAATTATTAAATACTACTATCTTTATGAATGATTCATCATATATCATTTATAAGATTATTTTCAGAAATGTTACAATCAGTCATGTTGAAGTTACAGGCAAAATTCTTATAAGGGGATACACCATATCTTTCTTATTGGATAACTTTCAAAATTAGGCTTCCTCTGAAATTTTGGAGATATTTTAGACATTGAAAAAAAAAATATATTCACATACATATTGCCAATAAGAAAGTGAGATTATCGTTATTAGTATTATTTTAATTACCTGCTTAGACTATAATTTATTCTTTTAATGATATGACGATTCTTTGTGGAAATCAGACTCGTATCATGTAACAACAGTAATATTATAAAGACAGTCAAATGACATATGGTAGTAAAGTAAATAAACTATTTTTATTTCAAAAGTAATCGCCATGACTTTTAATAAATTTATCCTACTATAAGATAAGATGGTCAATACATTTTTGGAAAAAGTTTATGTTTACCAATGTAATCATGATTGTTTCAAGGTGTGCACCTCTTCGTCAGAATATTGCACCTGGACTTATATTTTCAGTTACAAACCTCCATTAAGTAAAAGGAGTAATTTCATGATAGCTCGACCACTCATACTTTTATTAGAAGCTTCAAAAATACGGAAATGACAAGGAGAGATGTCTGGACTGTATGGTGCATGTGTAAGAGAATTATCGATAGCGTTTATTTCACTCAAACTTATATTCATGTGCAATGCTTATTCGCAATTCAAAGCAGACATTTGGGCCTGAGTTTTGCTTCCTGATACTTTTTCTGAAGCCCCCCCCCCCCCCCGAAAAAAAGCATTAGAGTACAGTTTCCTCTTTCCTAGTCTCCACACTGATATCGGACATTCACACGATTCATCTACCTCATTTCAAGACTGTCTAACAGGCAAATGACCGAGTGGTGAATATTCACTATGTACTTTTCTGATTCCCATCAGAAAACACTTTTAAACACTACCATTCCTGCGTTACCAGATTCTGCGATATTTTCATTATATAATCTGTCTCGTTTTCACTTGATTGTCCTTTATATTTATAATACATTTAACAAAAAAAATATTCTTAAAAAAAAAGGTTATTTTTTGAGAAAATAAAAGGTTATTTTTAAAGTTGAATAAGCGACTTTTTTTCGGAAAGCAAGAATGAAAAAAGATAGGCTCGAAAATTGCGGAAACTTTCTACTACAAAATAAGTAATTTCTTCAATTTAAATAAAAATAGTGATTAACTTACAAATTTAAATAGTTTTTTTATTTCAAGTATTATCGTCTGGTCCTCTAGAAAGCCACCTTTCTTTATTTATTGTTAAAGTTTGTTTTGAATGAGATATTGTGGCAATAGATAATAAGACAAAAGTTATAAAATAATAAAAATCAATGTGGTCCTGTTATTAATATCGTTTGTTTTGAATTTAAAATAAGTTATAAGTAAATACTTAGAAGAGTAACTGCATTGAAGCTAAATAAGTTAGATACAATTATTGAAAGCACGAAACAGATTTGAAATTTCTTTGTTGAAATCAGACATCTTCCCTGCAGCATCAACGATATTATTTGCCATACATTTAACTCAAAAATTCAAAAAAAATATTTTTTTTAGAAAAAAAATCTTATTTTTTAAAGTGAATAAGAAACACTTTCTTTTGAATGAGAGAACTTAAAAAACTAGGTATGAAAGTCGAGGAAGCCTTCTTCTATAAAATGAGTAATTCCTTCTATTTAAATCAAAATAGCTATTAACTGTGCAAATTTAAATAGCTTTCCATTTCAAGTAGTATATTTCGGCCCTCCAGAAATCGAGCTTAAGAGATGGTAGAAGTTGAGAATAGATCATTTTCTTTTGTCTGAGATGGGTGCACTTATTTACCTTTAATGATGCGTTCGCGATACATAAGGATACTTTTGGAAATGGAGTAAATAGAAGAGCTTTTCAATCCTAATGATTCTTCAAGGCAAATCCGGAGATTCCTTTTAGCTTAGATTGCTTTGTTTATTTTGGTATTCCTATCTCCAGTATAAAATCTTTCTTTTTTTTTCTTTCATTACATTTTCTTTCTTGTTTTGATTCTCATTATTCAGAAATCGCATTTAAACGACAAAAAGAATGCAACTGAAAAAAAAAAAGAATACCATTAATGCATCTATTTAAATAAATATTTAAGATATTTGACTAATGCATTTTGTTTGTGTCGCTACATTTCTGCAGTCTCTTTTTCATCCTAAAAATCAGCTATGTTTAACTTTAATTATATGGGTTTTTATTGGAGCTTCTATAAAGAGATTAATATTTTTTTAAGAAGCATTCCTTGCTACAAAATTTATTTACTATTATTTATCTGGTTATTTATTTCTGTTTTTTATTTTATTTTTTTGTAGTAGCGATTAATCAAGTGCATTACTTTTTCAAACGTAAATGTAGTTTCCAAAGAGTTATATCAATCCTTGTTTTTTTTCCTTCCTATGACATTTAAAAAAATACCATCTTAAAAGCTTCAGTGAATTTGTCTTTTTCAAATTATATCTTACATGCATACATGTAGTTTTAAAAAAAATAGAGTTTTAGTAATTTTATTCAGTTAGATCAGGATTTTTTTTTTTGACATGATGGCATTTTGGTAAAAGTACTCTTCTTCCATTGATAATTTTAAATTTTAATCAGAATAATAATAATAATAATAATAAAAGAATTTAAAATTTGATGGATAAATGTCTTAAGTCTTTCCAAGATTAATGACTTTATTTTAAACTAAGCGGCAAAATTCTCAAAAAGCATAAGAAAATGGAAACTTTTCTTTTTATTACCTTTAAACTAATTATATGACTTTTTACATCTTGAAAGTTTTGATGAAAATTAATGAATGCAATAAATGCTCAGTAGAATATTTTTTAGTTTTTTTTTTTTTTCATTTTTTGAAAATCTTCTTTGAAATGGCAATTTGATAATTTGAAATGTAACTTAAAATAATAAAATGAAATTTGAAATTTAATACTATACAATGTGTATAAACTTAAATATAAAAATTTAGCGGGAGTAGGAAGTGAAAACAAAACGAAGAAGCAGAGTTTTCATAGAATATAAGAATAAAATCTCCAACATGATTAGCTGAAAGACGAATGAATATTCAAAACTCATTAGCCAATAATAAGTGAAAAACTCTTTATTTGGCATTTACTAACACAAGTAATTTGTACAAGTAAGTTTTCTTGTTAAGCTTCACAACAGTAGTTGAAACTCTTATAAACTACATTTATATAGTTTATAAGAGTTTACGGCATTAGAATTTACGGTGACGTCTTTTGGATCTGGACTAAACAAATTCCTCTACCGAAGAATATAGATTTTGTGTATAAAATTCTCATGATGTCCTGAAACCGGTTCATTAATCCAATCGAATAGAGTGCGAATTCTCTATTCAGAAAATCAGTTATAACATGTGAAAAGACTAGAGCCCTACTGTACTAGAGCCACGTTCCATACCATAAAATCACAATTGTAATTAATATCAAGTAATTCTAGCAATATATCCTCTAGAAATATACTATTTTCCCTCCACCTCATCGAGTAAATAAGTGATTTGATGGAAGTAAATAAATAATTTTAATACCCACCCATATACGCACGAAAAATCATTGTTAAACAACAATTAGATGCATAATTAGTAAGTTATCCTAGCGCCATATATGAATTTTGTAGTGCTAAAAGATCTCTCCGCAAGTAGAAATTGATTCATTCATGAACGGAATAATGATTGGGAACCCTGGATTTTCGTTGTATTTGTGATATATCGGAGAACGAATTCTTTAAGCAGAAAGCAATATTGATAGGGCACTTTACAAATGTTACTTATGCAAATGCTCTGGGCCTATTGTGCTTCACACACATGATGTAATGCATACAAATATTTAGATTTCGTTTGCTTGCATCAAAAGCTTCTTTCACTCGACTCGAAATCTCTTTTTCGAACTTGGTCGTCCAGTGCCATGTTCGCTGCAATACAATACCTGGTACTTACATAAGTAACGTTGCAAATACCTAAATGATGATTTTGTACATGCCTATAACTACTTATCGGCTATTACTTTCCGATCAACTTCACCATACTCAAAATATGCGTCAACAATTTTGTAAATTTTGTATGCATTTTCTACGATATTTAACTTTAAATGGTTAGAACTGCATTCAATTTACAGGCTACAAAACATCATTTACTTGTAAATAATGTTGTTCTAAAGGTGCATATAAAAAAGAGCCGAATATCGATCAACTCATGAATATATACACATATTTAAAATAAATTGATAAAATGAATTATTGGTATTCATAAATCAGCTTCTTACCTTAATTAATTTTATGCAATTTTAAGAATCCTGATGACTTTTTTTGATGAAAATGTGACTTCTGAGCATTGTAAAACAATGATAAAAAATTATAAAATTATTTTTCAGGAAGGAGAAATAATAGTTTAAAATTATTATAATTATTTAAAATAATATCTCAGAAAATTTCAAATCCTAGAAACATTTGATGAAATATTTTTTTCTTATATTTTCAGACTACTTAACAAATAAAGGTGTGTATCACTTATTTATGAATGAGAAAATACAATTTTAAAAATCCAAATGGTAATTTTACATATATATTATATATATACAAGTCTTCCAATCTTTAACAACAAGTGCATATTCGTACAAAATATTACCTGAAAGCATTTTTTAGAGGTTTCTATAAATAAAATAATTAATTTGCCAATAAAAATTTAATTCAAATATTTGAATTAACAAAACCCTACTAATATTAGCTAGCAATGTTTTATTTTTCCTGAAGTATACCTTTAGAAGTTTGTGGTAAAATTAAAAGTAGTTTTTCTCGTATTAAAGGTAAACGTCTTTTTTATTTTCTTTTTTATCCGTTTTATAACACAATAAATAATTTTTTAATCGGACGAGTGCTTTAAAAACTATAATCTTTGAATCATTTAGGATTTTTTAAAAACCAGTTTATAGAATTTATCTCTATGTGTGTATATATATATATGTATATATTGATACATAGATAGGGAGTGAAATATACCTACATGCATGTATATATATATATAGTAATGAGTATATAAATATGTGCATATGCATACATAATTGAATTTTCACTCTTCATATGCGACTGAGCAAAATCTTTAAATTGGAATAATATTGTTTTATAACAGCGTTAAAACCGCTGTCAATAAAATCCGAAAAAATTCCAGGATAATGAAATATAGTTAACATAGTATCTCCCCCCTCAAATACAAGCAATTTAATATTAAAGACCTCATTAATGCCTCGCAGATTAAATCGTGAAATCATAAAATACAGAATTATAAGTAATAATTGACATTAGTACTGCAGCATTAGAGAATACTAAATGCCTGTTTATGAAAATTTGCTGAATTTTGAATGCATTCACGGATTAGACATTAAAAGAACTCTTTCAACCCAAATATCCATTTCAGAGCCGTAATTACAGCTCGGATTAAGAGCAAAAATGTTTTTAGTCTAAGAATAGTAATAAGAGCTAAGAAAATTAATTTCTTCTTGCCCACCAAAAAATTAAAATATACATTCGTGTTCTTTATTGTACATAGTTAAAAAATAATAATAATAAAAATATTATACCCTCTGAGCTGTAAAAAAATTATAGAGTTTTCATTTAAATGTTTTTGACGTCCTACGCATGAAATGTGCCCATTAATCTAATTTTTAAAATCACTGCACATGTTGTAGAAGAAATAAGAATAAAATACCATGGCACGTGTTTCAAGGGTACTATAGAATTGGTTAATACAAAGCGTAGTCATGCATTGTAGAATCTGCTGTGCTAATTTACTTCTAAATTTATAGACTTTTCGACTCCCTGTTGCAATGTTATTGCAAAATACCTTACTGAATAATTAATGAATGCGGTTTTATCTGTTATGACTTGGAAATTATGATCTAAGATGAAATTGCTTTCGGTATTTAGTCTTACGTTTAAAATATTTTTCTTAGATGGTTTCACCATTGATTTTTGCGTATTGAGTATCATGAGGTAAAATCGGCTTAGCCATGGCGGAATTCAATGAGGCTTAGTGATAAACTTAAGGCCAGACATGATCTTTCTTTTGGTCTTTGACATATTTAGAAAAAAAAAATTATTTTTCTAATTTTGTCAAAACATTAACAATGCTTGTTAGTTGCAAATATATTGTATAAATTAAACAGTGACTATCCTTTAGCTGATTCTATAGATTTTGAATGATCCTTTCTTAAGTTGAAATATCTTCTGACCCTGATTTTTTATAATGTTGCCTATTTTTTGTGAATCGGATTTTTATTTTTATACATTTTTTTTTCATTTATGTATCATTGTATCTTAGATACAAGTTAGCGTTTAAAAATTTATATTAACAATGAATTCAGGCCGTTAAGGTGAAAAGTATAGATCAATTCTTTTGTGCATGGAAATGGGAAAAGAATATGTATGGCCCATACGTCCTTGCCTGTTTTAATTCCCTCACGATGAGACATGCAAAAACGAAAAAGAATGGAAGGAGAGGAAATGAGATTTTTTTTTCAATAATAAACTGCAGACTAAGAAAGGGATATCAGGTGAAAAGCAATTGAACTTAAGGGATTGAAATTCATTTTACAACTTTAATTTGTAAAGCATTGTAACTGCTGATAAGATTTCTTGTAAAACCATTCCCTCTGCTAAGGCAATCAGGCATCTATTTTATTTCTCTGTTTCAGGCATCTATTTATTTTGTTACATTTTATTTCTATGTTCAAACCATAAGTGAGTTGCGAGAAAGTGAATCTGCATTATCCATCTTTATATTCAGGATATATAATAAGATTTTTCTGAAATATCATTTGAATGTTTGCATGCATTCGGTAAACAATAAATATCTCTTATAAATAATTCCAGAAAATAATATTGCTGTTTCTTCACTATTTAATTTCAATTAATTCTATTCTTTATGTATTTTTCATTGAAGAACTTCTTCATTTTTTGCTTAAGAAACATAGCAAAAGCTCGAAATTAAAGATGTTATTTGAGAAAATGAAATTTCTTTATAATGTTTGTTTTTGTGCTTAAGTTATTTAATTTTGCTGTATTGTAGTTGAAATCCAAAAAAATATTTATAAAGAAGATTAATAAATTAATAAATTATTTACTGGAAGAGATACAAATATTATTATTAGATAATATTTATAAACCAAAACCTTTATCTAAAAGTTTAAAAGTTCCACAATAACTTATTATCCAGACCAAGATAAAAATTATATTTTTTGTTTCCTGTTTTTCATTTATTTTGAGTGGAAATTCGTCAGCAAGAGCAAAAAATAATCAATTATTAATGAAAAATATACAATAAGCGTATGATTTAACAAAAAATTGTTAAATTCCTCTCGGTAAAATATTATAAACATCGTATATAATTTCATATTATATAAATAAAACTTATCATTCAGATCCACTTCATCGATATCATGAATCCCTTTGGTATTTCTATAGCTGCATTATATGTACTGTAATATGTGTCATACGCATGCATTTAACTGACAACTCAAGATTTTTTTAAATTTTGAATTGTTTTCAGGGTGAAGGAATTGTTTAAATGAAACATAATTCAATCTTACTTAAGAACAATTCTCATTTGCTTCAATTTTTATTATTCAAATATTTGCTCGGATTATATACTCTTTGCTTGTATATATTTCAAATCCACAATGAAATTTTAACAGATTATTTCACAATTTCAAGCAAATTTTACTATCTCAATTAATCAATATGTGCTTTTTTTTTTCGAATAATTTTTTGCTATACTATTTCCATTTTGGATTTTTATAAAACCCTTTCATACACTCTTTTACCTTTTTAGAGCTTTTTTTAATGATAACCTCTTAAAATTGAAAAATTGTTAACTTATAGCAGGCTACTTAGAATTTTTATTTTATTATAGATTTAACAAGAATCTACTTGAGCTACAGAACCTTTTTTAAGAAAACATGAGCATCGGCTTATTTTAATTTGTGTAAAGCAAATTTTTATTTGACTATAAAAAAAAGACATTTTGAAATATTTCCTACACAGATAATTAAAGCGTTTTTCTTTGACTTAAAATATTGAAATTAAAAAAGATTATCTACTAGTAAAGTTAAATTATAAACTTCCAAAAATTAAAGTTAATTATTTTACATTACAAGTCTTATTAATATATCAGTTACTTTACTGACCAAAGCATACTATGTTTTTCTATAAACCTGAAGAAAAGAATGAAGGTTTGAAGAATGTGCCGTATAAATGGTTATTTTGTTTCATTAATAATGCTTAATTATGCTTTCATGCATAATTCTGCTACATACATAATTGTGACTAACTAAGAATATAATTTTTTCACAGTAATTCATATACTAATTCGAAAAATTATATTGATAATTGTTTACAACTTAAATTATTCTTAAGAATAAACATTTTAAACAAAAAGAGTTGTGACTTATTGATTGATTTTACAAATAAAGTGCTAGAGGATTCATTTTTCTTTTCTCAATGACTTTGTTATTATAGGTCGACGCTTATTATTCAAGTAGTGGTTGTCAAGCACCAAATTTTACGATTGCCTTTTGAAAAGTAAATGTCTAAGAACATCTCCACAATGCACTTAGCATCTCTGTACTTATAATCTTGAATATTTCTATACATATGTAATGTTATTCTATACACATGTACATGTTTCTATATATACATAATGTACAAATGCCAGACAACACGCAGCTTCAGCAGAAACACGGAGATCAGTCCCATTCAGAATCTCATGAAGGAATTATTGACACAAGCAGTTTCAATTTCAGCCTCAAGTACCGATCATATGTGTACACCAGATCAAATTGCTAACATCTAGCAAGATGCCTAACTATTCCCAGGATGCAAGCTCACACAGCCACTTTTAAATATACGGTACTACAGTGTTAAGTGTATTGTTATTTATAAATATATTTAAAAATACTTTTTTGTAAATATTTGGATTGCCCCAATGTGTTACTTTAATTAATGTGTACAACTCTGTATATTTATTACTCAAACATTTACTTTCCTATAGATTTGTTCTATGATAACTTCTGATTGAACAAAAACACTTGTATGCTATGACCTTAAATATCCAAAATATTGGAAACCGGAATATATTTTCAATAGGTTTAATTTATTTATTTTACTTAAATTTGTTCATGTATGAATAGCTGGAAAACAAATTCGCTAAAGTAATTTTTAAAGAATCAACTACATATAAGATTATATTCATCTTTATATATTGGTCAATGTAATGATAACATCTTCGCATATCTCTATATAGCCTTCAATACCATTATATTGGCTTGTTCATATCATTATAGCTTGTTCATATCATTATAATTCTTCGTGTCTGTTGTTTTATTCACAGCTGAAATAAATTAAAGGAAAAATGGTATTACTAAAACTAACAGTATTTTATCTCACAATGCACTAGTAAAAGTGTTATAAACGCCGATATATTTACCATTTCTTCTTAAATAATGCATTCAATTTTTTTGCTTGTAAAAGTTGATTTAATATGACCACAGAATAAACATAAGGAGTTTTGCACAAAATATATGTTAATATATCATTTACAAGTTACTGAAGTAATTTCGATTTAATATAATGTTTCATTAACAAGGAATTAAAGATATAAATAATTTAAAATTTATTACTGAAACATTATACTTTAAAAATACAGTGTAAATGCTTTATTCAATAGGAAAAATAATTGGCAGTAAATCTAGAATTTCGATGGAGTCCAGAATTACACGAAATATTATTAATAAATTTATATTCGATTTTAACTAAGTTTATAAATTATTGAAGCATACAAGAATTTTCAAATAAAATTCAATAAGTATTTATTTTTTCAATTTTATAACATGATATTTCATTTCTTATCTGCTATTTCATAGAAGTGGGAGTTTTCATTGTAGAAAAGTGTTCCTATAACTTTTTAATGGAGTTGTAGTAACTTTTTAAGGGAGATAAGAAATCAGGGGGGCCAAATTAAAAAAATGCATAGATATCTAAAAATTTATTGTATTTAAATTTTTATTAAAAATAAGAATTTATCAAAGCATAAACCTAATGAAACTATTTTCAATTTCTTTAACTAGGATCTTTCCAATGACCAAATGTTGAAAACTCTGATACTGAAATGGGTAACATTTTTAAAGAAAAAAACTTGCAATTTTTTTAAAAATAACGAGTACTTTCTGTGACTATTAATTACAAAATCAAAAGTATATAAACTGAAAATATTCTTTATGAAAGGAAACGTATATAATATGCATAGTAACGAAGTGAAATGGAAGTTTATAAATTTTAAATTTATATAGATGAATAGACAATTTTATCATCTAATCCTTAGCCGGGCAAATTTCCATAATTATTAAAAACATCATCAATAAACCATATCCATGATTGTCATAAAAGTCAACAAATATTTGCATTATTAAAATATCTATAGAAAATGCAAAGGAAATTCGGCAAGCTTTGATATCGAATGCTCACAAATTGTTTATCAATGTCGAAACTAGCCTTGAAATAGTTACAAGTTTCTTCGTTACTACAATGTATAGTTCAGAATGACACCCATTTAATATTAAAGCGGTTTAGTGCATAATTGTAAGAGAATTCTACGTGGGTGTTTGAAATCTATTATTCTTGTTCCATTTTAGCAGCACCGCATTTTGTTCTCCAAATTGTATCAAGCTTACTACTTGTCGAGTCGTTTCATCTCCCTGCAATTTTCTCCCAGGCATTTATTAAATTTTAGGAAGATGTTTTGATACGTCAGGCAACTGAGGACAGGCATTCAGTTTGCGATTATTAGATTTGTTGAAGTTTACATATTCGAAGCCATTGTTGTTGCTTTGTTCAAACCAAACCAGAATTAAATGAAACTATTCATTAATAAATAATGTATATTTCTCTCTTACACATACGCACACATTTGGCTTGGCGCTGTTTAGCCATGAATGGCTCTTGTGTCAATAACTCTCAAAACCAAAACTTCATATTTTACGATTGTCTGACTGGATGATAATTTTTAAGATTAAGATTTTTGCATAACTCTGTTTATATTAGAGTTTCGACCTGTATTACGGTACCTTTAACAGAATATATAAAGTCTTATCTTGTTCTTGGTTCCCGATTGGTTGAATTTTTATGGCACAAGTGTAAATACTGGCCAAGCTGGGCCAAACTCGTATTGATTTAAAATATATAAAATTTATTCATACAAAACCACAAGGAGAGCAAAGTTAAAATAACAAAATTAAAATAGAAATTAAATACTATGTATGAAATTGATAAATAAAAAGGAAAACATATTAACGTGGTTAAAGTTCATCAATTATATTTCAAATTCGAATAATCTGTAACGAATTTCTTTTTATTTTCAGAAAGCGATACTTAGGGCAGACGCATATGATAGGCCTAACAGAAATTATAGTACTACATCTTATACAAATTGGATAAAATAAGTACGACCTATGCAAAGCCTTGGTAACATGACACTCATTCTACGGTTGACAATGTCAACATTAAAACCAGAAGCAGATGGTTGGACGAAATGCAGTGTATTATAAAGTTGCAAATCCCAGGCATGTTGCCATATACTGAGAGACATTTGCTTTAAAATTTGATCTAACTCTTGACACGGAATAAACATTTCTTTATTTGAGATAGCTGTTTTAATGGTAACATTAACTTAACCGTTTCTTAGGATATCATCATGTCAAGAAATCCAACAAAATAGAATATTAAAATTACGATTCGGTTATTTAAAATATAATTTTACAGTACTGGGCATCAAAGGATGACTTTTTCTGGATTCTTTTGTCTTGGTTCCAAAGGCAGTATAGTAAATGTTGTCGAGGTGATGACAAATTCGTTTTCCATTGAGAGCTGTACCATTCATTACCAATTCAATGGATTTTCCTACATGATGCTTGCAGTAATAAGATTATATAATATGAGTTTATGATATTTGGTTGTGATATAATGAAGTATGAATTGCTCTGAGGAATTTAATAATTTCTTCTCTTTAGAGTAGTTAATATTTGAAATGAATTAATGTCTAATGATACATGCGGTTGAATATATTGTCTTAAGTTATCTAGTTCTTGGTTTTCGAGGCAGTACAATAAATATATAGAGCTGAATTGAGCTGTATATTCTCCTTGAATATTTAATTTCTCTCAAAAACTTACACATCATGTAAAAAGATAATTTAAATACTTTCTTTCTTCTCAAAAAATGATATGAACACTGCCTTTCCATTCGATTCAACAAGTAAAAACAAAGCAAGTTTAATTTTAGATTGAAAAGAATAGATTTAAAGTAGAATGTTTTTATAGAAGATTTTTGAAATATCTGTACTAAATATTTAAACCTTGTACTTGATTTACATTGATATACTGTTTTTCAATTTGGAATTTCAAAAATAATTTCTATAATTCAGTATACCAAAAAGAATCGGACCTTAATCCAGTCATTGGATGAAATGGCTTTAAAGAAGTTTAAAAAAAAATATTAAATAAAATTATAAAAATTAAAAGTAAAGTTATTTATATAGTTTACAGAATCTCAAGAAGAATTACATCTTCAAAAAAGGCACAAATGACTCAGAAAATTGCGATATCGAAAAAAGAGTTTAAAACTCTGATTCAAATGAAATAGCAAAAGCTCTAATTTTGTAATGTATTTTCAACATATTTCTTTTCATTAATAGATAAATATAATTATTACATGAAATATAATTATAAAGTGAAAATATAATAACACCATTACTCAAACAACAGAAAGAAAATGTCTTTAAAATTACATTAATGTATTTCCTGACGAGAAAACTAAGCTTCCTAAGAACATGTTCTCAAATTAATCTTAATGGAAATTTTCTTCGACATAAAATGTGGGATTATTTATCGTTAGCATGATGAAAAAACTGGATAACTTCAAAATACAAAAGATAAAATATGTTTTTAAGAGATTGGAGATGTTTCAAAATGAAAAATGATGCTCTTTTCTACTAATAGAGTTGAAAATAGATGAAAAACAAGTAAGAAGTGCAAACTACGTAGCTAGTAAAAATATACTGCAAAAATACATCTAAAGCTATCAAAAGGTTGATGATTAAGGAACCCCCCTTCAAAAAGTTTTGACTGTATTTTTAGTTTTAAAAGAGCATAATAATGTTATTCTTGATAATTCAATTTCATTACCGAATTTTTTTTCTTTCGTCTGATTTTTCATTTCAAGAATTCTTAACTCAATATAGCAGATGTTAGATTTTAAAATTCATTGAATTAAATGAAATCAATAAAATACTCTATTAGTTAATAATATTTATAAAATAGCTTATAAGATAAAAAGTGAATGAAGATATTATAAATGAATTGTTAGTGATGATCAAATATAAAATATATGTAATTGAATTATCAGCTTATAAAGTTTAAAATGAATAATAAAACACAAAAACAAATATAAATGTATTTTTAAAAAGTATTATCAAATTAAATTTTTATGCAATTGAACAGTAAATTTATAAAGTTTTAAATGGATAACCAAGTACAAAAAAAAACCCGAATAGAAATATGTTAAAAGAAAGTCTTAGTTCGTCACTAGAAAAAAATTACCTATTAATTTTTCCAAGAAAATAACAGGCAACAATTTCCTTTGAAGTGAAGGAAATTGGGAATCATACCAGAGTTAAAAAATGTGAAGAGTTAATAGATTCCTGAAAATAATTACTTAAATAAAAGGGAGAAAAATTAATCTTAAACATTTAGTCTCTTCTTGTAGATGTACGATTTCTTTATATATGCTCGATCACTTGTAACATAAAAAACTATACTTTATATCGATATAATAGATGAACTATTATAAACTTAAAATGTATATACATTTCAATCCACCCCTAAAGATTAAGTAATAAATTTGTCCATATTCCCATTATTTTACCATTCACATTATTTTATTAATCATTAATAAAAAAAACCTTATAAGAGTCTTTGGCTTACCAAATGCAGAAAAAAATGTAAGCGTTTCTTTACTCATTAGTTTGTTTTAAATCCGTGTTCAACCTTGATGTCTCCTTTTATACATTTTTTTTCAAAATCTGATTCTGGATTATACTAAGAAAAGAGAAGTTATGAAATCCCAAATAAAATCACTTTCCAAGACTTGTTTACAATATATTATTTAGTAAATTAAGAAATAAAAAAATCAGTAAAACTATTTTTTAAAATGGGTTTTATAATTATTTGTTTCCGAATAATATTTCCTAAATAATTTGCGATTAATATTTACAATAAATTTCATGATTAAGATGATAAAGAATAAATCATTGTTTTTAAGCTCCTTAATTTGCCATCATTTAGAAATACCGCTAATAAGATAATTTATCATGCTTCGATATCAAAAAATATATACATTTTTCCAAAGAAACAATTATTTTAAACCATCAAATGTTCTTATCAATTTCAGTGATATCGCTTGTCATCCTTTCTAGATTCAGAAGTTTCTGATGACTAACAGGAATCAGAAGTGGCTGATGTATAATGTATCATAAAAGCTGCATATACAACTTTTTTTTAAAATTAATATTTCATTAAAATATAAATTAAAAAAAAACAAATAAGTTGATATTTTACTTGCTAAAATATTAACTGGCAAAAAGCATATAAGTTAATATTTCATTTGTTAAAATATTAAAATTTGTCCATAATATTTTAATCCACCATAAGCAATCTGATGTAACTTTATTGTGCTGAAAAATATTAGAAAACAAATAACAATCGTCTTTGAGACACACTACCCTCTTGCTGTTTGACTATCCGGAAATAAAACTGGCTGATATAATATGTATTATATAAGCAGCATATACAATTTTTTAGTTAATATTTCACTTACTAAAAAAATTGAGAAAAGGCTAATAAGTTAATATTTCATCTGTTAAAATATTAAAATTTGCACATAATATTTAAATTCACCACCACCAATCTAAAGCAACTTTCCTATGCTGAACAGTGTGAGGACATAAATAACAATCGTCTTTCAGACACTTTTTGGGAAGAGAAGCTGCTCTTTCTTATCACCAGTTTTATTTCTTCTATTCCTTTTTTTTTCATGTTATGTATGAAATACACTCACTGTTATCTAGACTCAGACTTCAAATGGTATGCTGTTCATCCTGTAGCTACTTCTCTATAAAGAAAAGATATAGGAATAATTTTGTTAGAATTCTTGAAGTTAAGAATTTGAAAATAAACAAGAAGTTTTTGGGCATAAGAATGGTAAACAAAAATAAAATTAATTAATTTTTATAAAAAAAAAAGGATTTCTTTCTTCAAACTTCAAACAAAATATTTAAATACTTTTTTCTTCCCTTTACTATAAATGTTTGAGAATCCCGAAAACAAGACCTAGATGAAATATTCTTCTTTCTTAGTTAACACTGTAAGAATCTATTTCTAGCTGTGATATATAGCATTGGAGACCTAATTCCCATTTAAATTAGAGTAATTTTGAGACAACTTAATACCAGCACTTGTATTGACACTTAAAAACCTTACCTCATATTATAGACAAACGTTACGCAAAAAATACAATGCAAATAATACAAATATAATTTTGGTATTAACAGTTCCTAAAATAGCATCAGGAAAACAATTAAATTAATTTATTATATTCACAATTAATTTTTCTGTAATTGTTTAAATATTAATATTGAAAAACTATCTGTGAAGCAAATGTATAATTAAAATTAGAAGATTAACTGATGGTTTGTCTTTTGTTGCCTAAATTATTGGATTTGGAATGGTGAAAACTGATTTTTTTGTAAACCAAAAATTGCTCAAATAACTTTTAAAAAAAAGCCCAAGTTCTGAAATTAAGAACTAAACTACATATCTATCAAATCAAAACAATCTAGGGTTCTACTGATAAAATACATTTCCAGTTTTTTTCCTATTAAAAAAAAACTAAGATTTTTGTAATGAGCCATATACTGTAGCAGAGCCTATTGAGAAATTATTGTGAAAAATTTGAACAAAAATTATTCTTTAGAAATTAATTATTGAATTATTTATTAGTTTACATAAGACTTTTTTTAAAATTGGATTTGAGCAAGTTGCATTTAAAGATTCAAAAAAGCAATAAATCTTTAATTCATATTATTTCTTTTAAAAAATTAAATAGTAATTGTGAATAATGAAAAATTTAAATTAGTAATTTCTCTAAAAAGAGAATTAGAAATAAAATACAAATGATAATGGAGAATCATCATTTGTATTTTACATATATCAATAAAGAAGATTGTTCCGATATTAAGAATATTGAATTTTTAAAAAATCTACATTTTCAAGTGAAAATCGGTTTTTTAGAACAATCACACTATGAATCCATAGACAAGGATATATGAATTTAAATATGGAAATAAAATTTAAAAATTTGCTTCCTTTGTTATGAAAAAATATGGTAAATTATATTTTTTATACATTTTTGAAAAATAGCATTCATCTGTAATTATTTACTTCTTTGTAATGGCATAAAGAAATGAATTCGAACATGAGTTTTTTGCAGTGACATAATGCTACTTTATAAATAATTTTATATGTAAATTAAATGTATGCATATTTATTTAAACTGCATATTAAACATTTATATCTTAATTGTACTCCTGTTATATAAGTAATTACTTAAAGAAGAAAAAAACTGCTATAGCAGTGAAATTACAATTTAAAACCTTCAAAGTTTATTTCAAAAAATGAAAAGCAAACAAGACAAATATATCAGATAGGGTGAAATAAAAAAAATGATACGGTGGCATTAGTCTAAGAAATATAATTTTCAGTGTTATCTGTAAAATGTATTAAATTTCAGTAGAAGTATCATTAACTATAGCATAGCAGATAATGAAGGTTGTGTTCAGAAGTGTCAAATTGTGCAGTGTCACACCTGAGACTCTTCTTACCAGATTAAGCACAAAGTATTCGAATTTTTGGTAAAAAAATGTTTCTAAGGCTAGGTTTACTATCAAATGCGAATGTATTTAGTCAATGCTACGAAGTTTTTTTCCCAATGGTACAATGATTCTCTCTCGAATGATTGCAAGCGATTGACATGATCGTGGTATCGCAATTATATCGTTACGCTATGGATTGTTTTTAACGAATTCAGCTTAAAGTGTTCGAATTTTTGGTGACAAAAGATATTTCTAAGGCAAGGTGTATCGTCAAATGGGAATGTATTTAATCAAAGCCACAATGTATCTTTTTCCAATGATGCTCGAATGATGTATGCGCTTGACAAAGATCATGGTATCAGTTGTGTTCACATAGTTAAAATCATTGAATCACAAAAATTTACGAATAGATCGAAATACAAGATTGATGAAATTTTGACATGAATGTTGATTTCTGAAGTGAAGCCTGTGTTCTTCTAAACTACCAGAAGGATCCAAAAATAATTGATTTACATATTTTCATGGAAAGTAACACTTTTTTACTTATATTTTAAGCCCGCGTTTTTAAAACAAGCAACAAATTCTAAAATATCTGAGATAATATCATAGACTAATAATTACATTAAAGGAAAAAATATGTATTATTTTCCAATTCAAAAAATGGTAAATAAAGCATTATTAATTTAAGAGTTTAACCTATTTAGATAGTTGTAGAGCCATTAAAGCATCCTAATGAGAATTTTATCATGTATATAACACTATTCCTTATCTGAAAATATAAAGAAAACATTGTAATCATTTCGTAAAGCTCTCTGTAATCTCTTTTATCTTCGTAAATCCCTCTTAATGCCATTTTCCTTATAGAGTTTCACATTATTTTTAAAATCTTGACGCGTCAAAGTAAAAACGAAATTATTTATCGTTTTAACCATTTTATGATTTTCCACCTTACATGCATTCAGCATTGAGTACCTCCATAATTAATCTCTTTTGTTCCTCTGCAGTGCTTGCCATCATTAAATTTCCCTCTGTAAGCCGAATTGCATCTTTAGATTAAGCTACTTGAAGGATCAGAAAAAAAAAATTTCAGATACCGCTGGTACTGATGATGACAGTAGCTTCAAGAAGATTAGGGGCAAAATCTCCCAGTGAGCATTGGAACATCAAAGTGCATCGAAACATTTATCCCATTAAAAAAATTATGGGGATGGGTGGAATGGAGGGGGTATTCTCAAGGAATATCGGTGGGGGGTGGCTGATATCCCGTAGTGTTGATAGAATAATCTTTAAGAAAATTGAGAACATGTACTGGATAGACATGTGATTGCGGAACTTGAATGAATTCAGTGTGCAAGCACTATAAAAGAAAATGAATTTACATTGTTTCCAGATGTGTCAAGAAAAAATGGTAACTTCTTTTCTATTTTTCTTCATAATGGTAGATGGAATTTATTTTAATGTTGATTTATGATGTTTTCGCTTTATTTTTCGAAACACTGTTCAATTTCGTGTTTAAATTTTTAATTAAACGCTTTTTATCACATTTTTAATATCTTTGATATTTTTTCGTGTAAGTTTTGAGGAATTTATGAAGATTATCCTAAATTAATATTCATCGTTTTTGGATTTACTATATTAAATACAATGTATTTTTGAATTAAAAGATAATTTAACCTTCTAATGAAAATGCAAACATTGTAAACGAATAAAAATATAACGCGTTATCTTCATTTCTTAATTTATGAACCAGTTTAATATCTCAGACGTAATATACAATATTCAAGTGTATTAAAAATACAGATGACTGTTCTTTAAAATATTAAGATCTCCAATAAACGAAATTTATTAGAAAAATAAATAAATAAGACCATCATGTCCGTAACTTTTAAATAGATTAAATTCTTGGTAAGATGCATGTTTCAAATACAGGATTAAATAATGAAAAATAAAATATTGAGTTGGAAGCTCGAATATTGAATTCATATGAAAGATTCCATGAAATATCTGCAAGCAGAAAATAACATACAAATAACATCTATTTTTTAAATACATTGAAATCATTTCCCATGTATCATTCATCATAATTCCTTTATTAATAACAATTTTACGACATTCAATAAACATTTTTCATGCCATTTATAGACCTTATTTTAATCCCTCATATTATGCCATGCCTTTTTGGAAAATGAATTCACCTGAATTTTATTTTCATAAGCAAGAGAACAGAGCACAATTTTATGTTTAACAATTTATGATAATATTTTAAAGAGGAAAAAGGCATAAATGTGTCAAATAATTGTCCTTCAAACTGAATATTATACCGTTTAATCTGAGTTTTAACTGTTTTAAAGAAGGCAAGATTGTTACTTTTCAAAAATTATATTTTATTTACTTATTATTTTTACAATCAATTTTAATACAATTAAAATACTCTAATACCTTTATCCAAATTTACCATCAAATGATTTGTACATGATTAAAAATAAATCAAATTAGATAATTAAAAATATCTTAATTACTTAAAATGTAACAAAATGCTCTACTGCCTTCATGAATTGCCAATTTTTAAAGTTTTAGAAATCAGTAAAAGTGAGAGAAATATGTAAAGAAATATTAGATCTTTATAAGCTTAAAACGTTTCAGAGCCATTTAAAAATTTGTAATGAATAAAAATGAAATGATTTGGCTGTTTCATTGATCAAAAAATGAAGCCGCTTTCAATTTCACTTTAGTCACGTGACAACGGAACTTGTCATGGCGTCTATCAAAAGCGCTTCACCCCGAATAATTGACTACCTAATGGAAAATGTTAATAATGTAAGTGATTCTCCCCTACAGCATCAGTGAATGCAATTAGGCATCGTGGACTGAGCTAAGAACACAAGTGTCAAAATTAAACTGGAGGAGAAACTCGCCTTTAAGAATAAAAAAAAAATTGGCCGATGATAAAGGATAAAGATTATTAACATAAAATTTATTCAAGAACATAATTTAAAATGATGATAAAGGATGTTTCATGGTATTCAGTTTGACGTTCTCTGTTATTATGTAATTATTGTGTTTTCCGCAATTTTTTCAAAAGAAGAAAACTTCTAACAAATTTTTATTTTTAGGGATACGGATTTTTAAAAGTTTAAAATAATTCATTTTATGATAGATTTGTAATTTTGCCACCACACTTATATGCTTTAGTTGCTATTTCGTTTTAAATTTTCTCACGCTTGATCCTTGGAAGAGATTAGCCTATCAAAGGGCTTTCTTTTTAATATTTTCTTTGCATGGTTGAGATTAAATAAAAGAAGGCAGATTGTTTCGATTGATACTAAAATAATGGCTTCAATATTGCTTCCAAACACTTGATTTTCATTTTTCATATTGACATTTTTGTTTAATGTCTGAAAGCAGAAGCTGTGTTAATTGGAATTTCTTAACGAAAAAGTAGTTTTCCTTTATCGAAAATGTCGTTGAACGAAACATTTTTTATTAACCATGTCCGTTTTAGAGACATCATGAGATATATAAAAACCATTCGAAATTTGGAATTATAAACATAATGGGGCAATAAAGAGGTAAAGAAGCTACATTTTATAAAATATTCCATCGAATTTTGGCGCAGTTGTCTAACAGAAAATCGAATACAATTATTATCCATTTAAGAATCAGCTATACCAGAGTTATACATGGACATTTGTTGCTGGGGAAACCTGCCCCAAGAGGCATAATATGTTAATGACTAAATATAGTTAAGAAACTTCATAAAGACAGCCAACGTTTTAATTCTCAACGACTGTAAAATCTTCATTTTTCTCACATCATTTTGGAAGACATCCTTCATAAAGTGTTATCCTTATCTTTTTACCTTTTTAAAAATTTACTTCCTTCAATCTGATATAATTATTGCCCATGTTCTTTGTGAAGGATGTCGTTTTAAAATCTATGCAACAGTTTATTTTAATTCCATAATTAAATATTTGTAACAGCGAACTGAATTTTTAATTAACTTTTTAAAATTTGACGATACACCTTTTAATGAACTGGATATTTGAATATTGTAGTAGAAGCTTTATAAGCCAGATAACAACCGCAAGATCGAGTGATCAATTTTGTCTTGTTGGCATGTTGCCTGGTTATGCATCATAACGTTGCGAGTTCGATCCTCGCTATTGCCAATGGCAAAAAGTTCAGCAACAATTCTAGTTAACATTGAAATTGCTAGTGAGGTCTTCATTAGTAGCTTCTGTTACTTGATTTAATTATTACTTGATTTATTTATATAGTCCATATATTTCTGTATAATGAATTAGTGTTTTAAATAAAACTGAACAATTCAGCAACAGTTTTGAACAGTTTTTGTATACTTGGTACTTGCTAATGAGGCCGTCATTAGTAGTTTTATGTTTCTTTTCAACTGTTTTTCCCATCAATTGCACAAGTATATTTCTGTAAAATAAATTGAAAGACCCTGCATTATGAGTAAAAGAATGAACTAAGATCCAAAATTCATATGTAAATATGTTTCCTTATTATGACCTTCCTTCTGCTTTTGTAACATGAACTTGAAATCTTATTGAATTTTAAGATTGTATAATTTGGACAATAACACGAGAAAATGCACAATATGATATGATCATTAAAAAAATTTCATGATTTTCTTCCCTAGACATGTTTGGAAATAATTTGATTGAATTATATCCGTTCATTCGTCTAGAGATTTTTTTTAAATATATTGCATAATTCAGTTTTTTAAAACATTTGTTTATGTTATTATACCTATATTCGGGATTTCTTAAAAATTCCTTTCAATGTTTTCAATGTCTTACATTCTGTAAATTGCTGGTTTCATTCTGATAAAAAGAGAAATAAGTTCGATGAATCGTCTGTAACTCTGTATTAAACTTTTCTCCTACATCACCAAGGTCTACCTCGGTTGTAGTAGCATTAAAAAGAAGAATATTTTCTTAACTGGCATGCGAAGCAAATTTCTCTAATATCATTACGAGAAGTTTAAAATTGTTATATAAAATTGGAAGAAAAATCAGAATCAACTCGAACATACAAAAGTTAATCTTATCTCACTTAAAATTAAAATAACTTATTTTTAAGGTTGTCGTTGCATTGCAGATTTTCTCTTATAAGTTTAATGGAAATATAAATTTGTAGTTCAACTAGACATAGTCTAGACAAGATTAATGCACTCCGAATTTCATGCTTGAGATTTTATGTATAAGATGAATATATTTTGAACTTTCAAATTAAATGTGTATAAATAAAATATACTAAAGTATATTTGGGATGAAAACATAAATTTTCATGAAAAAAGAATTTGCATTAGCTTTTATTTCACTCTAAGAATAAATATAAGAATAAATAAATCGTTTATAACTATTAATTTTATAAAATATTCATTTTTTTTGGGGGGGGGGACTTTATATAAAATGGAATATTAAGATTCCATTAAAGACAATTCAACAAATTTGCACTGATAATCTAGCATTATTTTTTAACATTTAAAAAAAAAGAGACATTTAATAATTGAAATTGTTGTTTTCCCTATTGCATTAATAGAATTTATTTATCATTACATGAAAAAACAAAACAAAACAAAAGCAGAAGGTTACTTGAAAGAAAATTTCTTTTAACTTTGAAAAACACCAATGCTGTATTTAATGAATAAATAACAAATTTATTTTTTATTCTTTCAACATTGTTTATTAAATATTTATAAAAACAAAAGTGCTTGTATAGCAGAAATATTGTCGGATATTTGTTGTCTCAAATTTCTTCTTTATCTAAGTAAAAAGATTTTTTTAAAAATCAACCTTTTGTTTTTCAATGAATTATCTCTTTCTTCTATTATGAATTTTCTCTCCCCTCCCCTTATTTTTTTTGCAGAACTACCTAAGATTATTTTTTGTTATTATTTTATTTTATGCCTGCGGTACACCGCATTCCCCGTATATCTAGGTTGAATATAATATGGATCTTATACCCTGAAGAAAAATAAATTTCCAGGAGGTAAAGAAAAAAAAAAGCTAAAAGAAAGATTCTGAAAGCTTCTAAAATAGAGAGGTAATAAAATAACACTTCCCTGAGTTGCCGTCAAACAACTTGACCTCCCCATCTTTCCCTTAAAGCAGAAGTAGAGTGAAGGAAAAAGAAAAAGTGGTTCATAGCTCAGTCTGGGACGTCTTTGTTTCAGATAAGGTGTGTACTAATGACTAAAAGCGAATTAGCTTTTCACATTCTTTTTGTCAATAGCCTGGGATAATAAAAAAAGGAGGGAAAGCCTGGAATGTCTCAAGAAGAAAATATATTGAATGTCAGAGACATCTTTTAAATGACAGTGAAAAAAATAATGGGGTCTTGCATTGTTCCTGTTTGGATCGTAAATGGATAATAGATTAATTTTGCCCTGACTAGAAAATGAAAAGGTTCATCTGATTTGAAAGTTTGACCTTTGGAGGATTAAGGTTTTTTTTATGAAAGTTTTCATTGAAAACCACTAATTATTTCCTTTTGATAAAGTAGAATATAAAAATATTTCCGAGGAGATTCCAAATCTGTGCTGTTAAAAGATATGAAAGCCTGAATCAATACTAATAAGTTTGTAACTATTTTAATATTCCTTACTTAATGATTCTCCTTCAATAATCTTTCCAAAAAATGTAGACATGTGAACAAAAATGTAAGAAACTTTTAAAACTTAAATAATGATTGCAATTGCAAAAATGCGTCTTCGAAATAAGGAGCTTTTGACCTTTAGAAAATGTAATTACATGAAAGTAATTACTTTTGTTTAAAATTTGTTGCATGTAATTAAAATTCTTTTCCCATGTTCCTGCGATTTCAGTAGTTAAAATAATTCAATGAATAAAACAAGAAAACATAATAATAAAATTTGCTGTTAAGTTCTATTGTTATTTATCTTAAACTTTAAATCTTGGTAGGATAAATTTTCAACCAAAAGAGTATATGGTGTATCAAAAATGATTTTGAAAGTATATGCTCTTGGATAGATTTTTCTCAGATATTTCAAAGTAACAGTTATTTACTCAAATATATCTCAGGTGAATGAAAATGTTTATATATTTTAAATTATTTTCCGTTGTTGAAAAATTTAATAAGTTTAAGGATTGTTTAAAAATGGGTATTCAAAACTACCAAGTTTATAAGATGAAAGGGCTGATTTATTTTCTATGACTATATATTTTTCTAAAGAATTAAATAAGAAATGTTTCAGAATTAAATCAATCATATAAAATAAGGAAGGATCAGTATTTTTCTTTCTTAAAAATTCTTCGCATTATTCATGTATAATAAAATATCTTCATTCTAATATGGAAGTAATTATTTAAATTTACATTTGAAAAACAATTATCAATAAAAGAGTGGATTGAAGTAAAATATATATGAATGTTTAGTTATATAAAAATTAATATATATCAACAAACATTAAATAATAAAAATAAATACATACCTAAAAATATCAATTTAAAGTACAACATTAAACATTAGATCCACATATTCTAACATCCTTATGAAATCTTAACGGCTGTTATCTTTCAAGTAAGAGAAATTTTTAAATAGAAGCTATGAACTGAGACAATCTTTGAAGCAGAAGTTGCGTTGTTAATAATACCTTGCCAGGGTTATTTTTCCTGAATTTTCTTCAAACTTCCTAAAGTAAGTTGGATAAGAATATCGCCGAATTTTTGGCAGTTTGACAGTGACACTCAAGAGACACATTAAGCTAGTTCATCTGCTTATCAATAGAAGAGAGTTTATAGTGTGAAAATGAAGTATAAATATTTTAAGAAAATTAAAATTATTCGTAAATCTAATAACATTTTTAAATGTTAAGGAATCTGTGCATTTCAAATATATTTGATATCTAGTACAAAAGAGTATCAATAAATTTTAATATACGGGTTCCTGCAATTTGCTTAGTTAAATAAAAAAAGTATATACATACATATTCCCTTTTTTAATTCTTTTACTCTTGTTTATTATAAAAAATATCTAATATTTTTAATCGGTAGTAAAATATCAGTTATTGCCGATTAGTTTTTAAAAATATTTGAAAATCATCATGTACCTACGCTAACAACATTCTCCATTTTAATCGCATTGTCTTTAATTGAAGTGAAGAATGACTGAAAGTGATGAATTCACTAAAACTAATGAAAAGTTAATTAATATATGGCAGAAATCTTAATTAATATGTGAGGAATTTTATGACATGGGTTTTACATATTCCCGTAATTCATTATTAATTGCGTTAAAATTGAGTGCATTTTATAAATTTACATTACAAGCATGTATACAGTTAGTTATGGAGATGATATTGTCTATTCATGTTGAATTTAACTAATTTCTTCATGATTTTAATTTATGCGAATGTTTTGGATTTATTACAATAATGAACATGTTATTTTTTCATTTCAATGAAGAGCCAGGAAACATTTTTGCACATTTTTTTGTACTTAATATATTACTTATTATATATTTTCTCTTCATAATATTCATGTAGCACTTTAATATGCCTTAAATTTGCATTTTATTGTTTTTTCAGTTTCGTAGAATATAGTTTTGCATCAATTAGTATAATAGTCTAAGAAAATTCAAATATACGAAATCATACTAGGAAAACTTACAAATTCAGACAAAAAAATGATTAAAATTTTGATGATACAATCTAGCATCTGTTTAAAATTACGGTGGAGACCAGTTGTAACTTTGACTTTCAAAATTAATGTCAACTCAACTATGAACTCGCAAACCAAGTTTCCTCTTTGTACTACCAAACCATAGATCATTTGGGATAGAATACAATATTTATTCAATTAAGATACAGGCTATGATTCCATTTCAGAGTTTCTGAAAAATCACATAAATCACATTTTCCAGCGTGATACCAAAAATAGTTTCTGCAATCAAAAATTACGTGTGGAAGTGGTGAGTCACTCCAGAAAGAGAAAATGACTCCTTAAGACAAATGACGATGATTTATGTTCAAAACAAACTTAGTTTCCAGAGTGAGAAAGACTTGAAGAAAACTAGACAATAAATTCCTCTGCTGTTCCTATGTGGAGTAGGAAACAATAGGTTGCCGTGTCTTCTCTTGTAATACTAAACTGTCCCCGGATTCCATTAACAACAATTGCCTTTCACTTGGCGCTCCAAGAGAGAAGACGTTTAGTTGATTTATCGAGTTTGTTTCTTTTCATTTGAAAAGCCGGTGTTAGTGTAAAGTATGTGATCTTACATTCCTCCAATTCGAATTGCTGAATTATAATTATTTTACTATTAATATAATTCAAAGTTACTAATAAAAAAGGAGACCAATATTTAAATAATAAAGGTTTCATCCGCATGTTAATTTTTTCTGGTTTTCTTTTTGAATTTGTGAGAGAGTCGTTGAATTATAATTATTATACTCTTAATACAATTCAATACTACATGTCCATTATGCTATTAATATAATAATTTTACTATCATGATATTATTAATATAATACACTGCTAATTATAATTATATAGTAAAGAGAATTAAAAAAAATTTCTATTAATATAATCCAATGATTATTATAAAAAAGGAATCCAATATAGGAATAATAAAGGTTTAATTTCCAGCTTAATGTTTCCAGATATCCTTTTTGAAGTTGTGGGAGAATTGCTAAATTATAAGTCATATAATATGAATATAATCCAGTGCTACATGTTTATTATACTATTAATATAATCCGTTATTATTATATGATTAACATATTATCATGCTATTAATTTAAACAAATTCCTTGTGTCAAAAATGAATCCAATATTTAAATAATAAAGGCTTCATTCTTAGTTTAAGGTTTCTGGATTTTTTTATGTTATGGGAGAATACAATATTTAAGTCATCCAATATGTAAATATGAATCCAATATTTAAGTCATCCAATATGTAAATATGAATCCAATATTTAAGTCATCCAATATGTAAATATGAATCCAATATTTAAGTCATCCAATATGTAAATATGAATCCACTATTTAAGTCATAAAGGTTTCATCTTCAGTTTAACGTGAAAGAATTGCTACGGAAGAACAGCTATGGAAGAATTACTGAATTAAAATTATTATACTATAAATATAATCCAATGCAACATGTTTATTATACTATTAATATAATTCATTATCATTACATTATTATCATTATATTATGAATGTAATCCAATGCTTCGTGCAAAAACTAAATCCAGTGCTTAAATAATTAAGGTTTCATTCACTGTTTAACGTTTAGTGATTTTCTTTTTGAAATTGTGGGAGAATCGTTGAATTATATCATTCCAAAAATATAATCTAATGCCACATATCCCCTATACTATTAATATGATTCTGTATCATTATAATATTAATATATACTAATACTATTAATATAATAATATCAATGCTATGAGCAAAAATGATAGTAACACATAGGTAATAAAAGTTTCATTATCTGTTTAACTTTTTCTGATTTTTTTTAAGTTTCCTGAGAATTATTTAAAAATAACAACATTAAATTCTTAATATTAGGTGTAGACGAAAGGACATGAAAATGGAATAACTTTTTAATCGCACAAAAAACTTAGGAAAAAGAAAAAAAATAGAAACAGTTTGAAGAATTTATTTCATGCTAACATTTTTTTCACTATTTCTACGGATTCGACACCTAACTATATTTTATTCATGGTATGTGATGGTACAGATGCTATAGTAGAATCATTTTAATTACTTATGAGCTGATTCGAAAGTTGTACTTGTAAAGAATTTCCCCTCACTTATAGCTTGTAAAATGTTGCAGAAATAGAAATCTCTTTTTTCCTTTAGGTTAGTATAGTTACTGTTCATAGTTTATAAACCTATCACTGCTATGTGATAAGGGATCTTTCTATCCTATAATTTTCCTTTCTTTTCCTATAGCATCATCCAGACTCTAATGGCGCTATACATTGTTAGCAAGGAAAGACAAGGATGACAAAAAGCATTAAATATCTGTTCCTTCATTGCTCAGTTTTGTTTTCTTCGTCAAAATTAGTATTGTTCTTCTACCATTGATATCAAAATTTTTTATAAGAATGATGAGCAATTTTATTAAAGAATAATTTGGAGTCTAACAAATATAGAAGAATCATAAAGATCTGTAATTATTTTCAAAGTCTTTTAATCAGTGAAAAAAATTCATCTCCATGAAAAATTTAAATTATAACATTTTTCTCCATTTATTTAATCGTTTTGTTTTAATGGCCAAAAATTCCAAACGAAAACAGGAAACCAAAGTTACAATGTATACGTATATTTAATGATAATCTTAAGAATTAATCCCAATAGAGGATTTTCAATCAATTGTTTCTGAAAATAATGAGTAAATAATGTAGGAACGAATGATTAATCTTTTGCATAGTTTATTTATTACAAGTCATCCATTTTATTCACTCTTGAGTTATTATTCAACTTATTATTATTAAATAATGATTTATAAATAAGATAAGAATAGTATACTATCTCCTTATCTTATGATAACTTCCTTTCATTGATAAAACTTGTGTGAAGAACGTGAAAATTGATTTGCAGCAATTTATATGATTTTTTTGTGTAATTATCAAAAAGATTTTGCAATTATTTGTTAAGGTTGACTCCTGTAAACAAAAGTGAATACTTAACCAATTTTATTTTATATCTTGCAAAGTGTCTTATGGAGATGCACCTCCTAATTGAGAACGAGAAGCTTTCAGCATGGTAGTTGGTTCTCACCACACTAGTAGGCATAAGAAAAAGTGGGGTTGACTACCTCCCATCAACGAAGGAACGAACTTCGTTAGAGAAGGTTTGTATAGTGGCCAGTGATGGCCCTTCGGACTGAACAACAGTTCCTTCCAATATTTCTGCGACTACAGTCCTGTTATTCAAGTTAGTCATATGCTTTTGGGCGGGGTAGAGTAGTCAGTTTATAATATCTTGGAAAAGTAATACGAGTAACTATATAAAATAAATGCATGAGTAAGAGATTTCTGGAGATATATTAATGGTTTGAAGTGAGTAAACTCTTTATTGTGGAGAAACGTAAGTTTTGAATCAGGTCTTTACGTAAGTTGGAATCAAGTAATTAGTCACACTTCGATTTCAATTCTTGTGATGACCGTCACTTACGTTACTCCAGATGCCAATGCAGACTAGTTATTCTTGTGACGTTTTGTAAATTGTGAATCACATTATTTAAGTACTTAAGAAAAAAGCTCGAAGGATATTGAAAGTGGAAAAGTATGGATTAATTTGTATTAACTAATTCTGATGAATCGAAGAATAATATTTGCATAAACTATTTGGCTAAGCCGATTATATATCCCTTAAAATTATTTGCAATTTAAAAAGAACTATTTTGAAATTCCATAAATTTTGAATTTACATTGCTTTTGAAACTACTGGAATGAAGAATAAGAAGGTGGTATCTTATATTGCTTTAAACCCTTAAAAATATTCAAAGATTCAGGGACACATACAAAATAGCTTATTAATTCATTTTATATAATACTTTAAAGGAAAGATGATATACTATTTTGTTGATTTTTATAGGCTTTCATACATCTCGAATTCTTCCATATTTTGAAAAATGAAGTTTTACAATGAATATTTGTACTTTTTTCTGCTATAAATTATGTGCATATATGTATCAACTAAAACAAGTATTCTGTATGTTCAAATACTGAACTTCAGCATTATCTTTCAATTTCATACAATTGAATTTTTATTCAATAATTGATGCATCTGCTAGTGAATTTCAAAAGAATATCTTATAAATAAATATAAATAATAAAGTCTATCTATAATAAAATCACACACACACACATACACACACACAAACACACACACACATACACATACACACACACACATATACACATACACACACTGATATTATAACTTTCACATTTTTTTTTAAAGTCCATGTCTTAGATCTGTCTCAAGATCTCATCTGTCTTAGATCTCTATCTATAATAAAATCACACACACACACAGATACAAACACACAAATACACACACACATACACACACACACACACATACACACACACATACACACACACACTGATATTATAACTTTCACATTTTTTTTTAAAGTCCATGTCTTAGATCTGTCTCAAGATCTCATCTGTCTTAGATCTCTATCTATAATAAAATCACACACACACACATACACACACACAAACACACACACACATACACACACACACACATACACACACACACACACATACACATACACACACACACACATACACATACACACACACACTGATATTATAACTTTCACATTTTTTTTAAAGTCCATGTCTTAGATCTGTCTCAAGCAGGATATGAAGATTTCCGAACTCTGCTTATATAAAGTAATAAAAATGGACAAGATGTGAGAATTCCAACAATAATACAAAATGCAAAAAAAGAAAGAAAAGTGATGAAAAAATTTTGCAAGATTTTAAACATATAATACTTTCAAATTTTCATGATCCAAGCTTAAATTCAATTTTAAATTCCACAATTTTTAGGGATAAAAATATTTACATTAAAATTCATATTGAATTGAAAATTATTTTATATTTTACTAGAATGTTTCCTTTTCTCTTAGTTTCCTTTTCTCTTTTTTGTCTATTCGATTAGGTCTTTTATGAATCACATGTAAAAGACCTCTTCCGGAAAATCATGCAGGAGGAATGACACAGGAGCAATGGCGACACAGGCAGAAAAGTTTTTAATAACCTGCCCACAGTTAACCTTCATCCTTCTAGCTGGATCAGGGAGGTTATGATTTTCATCTCATGATATGGCACATTCCCTGTCTACCTCAAACTGACAGTGTCCAGTGCAGAAGTAGAGGGTTTGGCACGACACTTCATTATGCTACGGAATGCATCCACACAATGTCTTGGCGTATGAAAAAAAACGCCACTAAGCCTTAAACAGGGTAAGCTGAAATGAGTCACTAACACATTCCTTTCCAGTCAATCAATTCACAATATTATCAAATTTATAAGGGAAAAAAGAGACAAATTCTTGCCTCCCTAGCTCTCAACATCAAATGCCATACTCAAAATAATTGAGAGGGAAAAAGAACCACAGTTTCCTTAAATGCATTCACATTCATAAATATCAATCAAACAGAGTTTTCTTTGTTACCATTAATGATTTTTTTAATTTTATTTTTATTACTGTATCCTCATCTACTATGTCATAACAATGGAACACAGAATCCATGTATTTTTCACACAGTTTATCTTTCTGTATATTATTATTAAAAAAATCATTCCTTTTTCGAAAATAAAAATTATTGTTAACTGTTTGATTTTGTTATAATTTCTTATAGGATTGTAAATTCTGTGCATAGTAATTTTTTACTTAATACAATTCCAGGGACATGTCCATCAGGTTACTATTAGTAGCTAGAATAGTTGCGGGGTATGAGATGGTGTTAAGTAAGATAAGATTTCATATAAATTTAAATGTTCAAAAAATACATAAAACAAATCCTTGATATGTATCTATTTTTTGACTGAAAAATCATGATTTCATTTTACAGAAACACGATAGAAGAATATGATCGTTAGGCATCACCGATCCTATATTATTTTTTCAATTTGTTTCTCTTTTTTGCGCGAATTTCTTTTACTGATATTGAACAGACGATTTTAAAACAAACTTCGTAAACTAGATAGAACCATTACTCACTTTTCCGGTTTTTTAAATGATAGACTTCTAATGTTCTTCCTAAAAAATATCTTTGGAGATGGAAAAAAAATTGAAGGCGCATACTTTTATCAAATTTTAGATTCGAAAGTAAAGAGCGAAAGAAAAAAAAACCTAGAGAATATGATCATAGTTTAATGTTCTGACTTAGAGAATGTTTTTTATGTTTATCATTAATCAAAGCTTTGCAAAACTATTTTTTTAACTTTAGTAACAAAACCTCTGTGGTTGGGAAAAAAATAAAATAAATTGAGACTAGGGCTGTATTTTCCAACGTTCATCTAAAATATGGTAAGTAAGAAAATGTGATTGAATGATACTGTATTTTTCTCCTTTTATTGTTGGAAGATTGCTGTGTTACTAATCAGTATCTTCTGTATATTCATTTATAAAATAAATACATAAACATCGAAAAATACTGTTAAAAGATGTAGCCTTTTTTATTTTAAAATTATTTTCTTTTATCCAAGCAAATGCCTTCATGTTTTTCTTTTGATTGTTTTGCTTTATTTTTAATTGATACAAATGATATGCCCTGATAATACAACTTAATTTTTGTACTAAAAATTATTTGTTGTTATTAATTTATGAATGACTTCTTAAGTTAATAAGACTGCATAAAAAATCTTGCATTTGATAGGTTGTTGTTCTGGCTTATTGCACCTGGTTGACAATAACATCAAACCAGGTCCATTGACCAGAATGCCTTGAAACAATGCAACACTGCTTCAGGACTCAAGTATGAAGTATTAAAACGGATGCAGGCCAAAATGTGGGCATGAGCAGCTTGAGTCGCATTGCATTTTGGACATATGGAATAAATTTTGTGCCAACCCCAACTACAACCGCTCCATGGTGACTTTCCACATACCATTCATGTACGGGTGTCTTCCTTCAAGAACATATGTATTTCTGAGCTCGAGTGTCGATTTCTGAAGAAGTCAGCCACTAAGAGCAATATCCTTATGGCTGCTATCTCGGGACTGTCCATCAGCTATTTTTTTTCCCTGCCCATTCACATGCGACTGAACTCATTAAAAGGTGATCTTAACATTGGCAACCAAGCCCTTCAAACGCTGGATAATGTTCCTAGTTGTGGAGTCTCCCTACCTCCACAATTCGGATAAATGCCGATTGGAACTTCGGCTGTCACTCACAATCCAAATATCAATACAAACACTCTCAGTTATACAAAATTTCAAAGCCTCCTCTGCACGAAGCACTGAGCTGTTGTCAAGTTTTCTTACGCGGATCCCGATGCCATTTTTCTTTTTAAAAAAAATAATCTGCCCGAAACAGCACCTTTACCCGTGTTACCCATATAGATCTGTAAAACATCACAAAAGATTTTATCTATAGTTTCTGAAGCAAGTTGTCTAACATATTCGTGGTGATGCGAGATCTTGTTCGTGTATGGGTCCAATTCGGTCTTGAAAAACACCTGATCAAAGAATGTATCAACAACATCCGTACCACCAGCTGGTGAGACGTATTCTACGCGTTTGATGTAAATAATACTGATGCTACTTGGTATTATTTCCCGCTAATAAGCTTTAGAATGATATATATGAGTACAATCTCAGCAATAAACAGTCCATAATTTTTTAAGGAGTTTTAAAATGGATAAACATAAAGCTGCAAGATGCATTATGTTACTAAATTCATCCACTTTTATAGGTGGATGTGAAAAAAGTTTGGCAGTCTCATACCATAAAAGATGACATTGTTTCACAAAGTGGCTGATTTTTTTTACTGTACAAAACAGGAGGGGTTGCTTTGAAGCTTTGTCTTATATTTCCTAATTCGGGGAATATCCTCTTTCCTTGATGCGAACTGAAAACTACGCCCAAGATCACACACCGAATTTCATTTATTTAAGTAAGTGAAATCATTTTTGAGACTTTTTTACACTGCGCTCGTATATATATAGAGAGAGAGATTGAAGAACAATCGACACGTGGTTGTATTTGGCCCAAAATTTGATACAAATATACAAACAATTTAGCTATAAACCAAATCTATTAATCCATTTCTTTCTTTTTCCTTACTATTGTTATCTTGTATGCTCAAACAAACTGGTAGCAAATTTCACGTCAACGGATTTCGGCAAAAATTCGACAAAAATACCGATATTTTCTGCAAACTCTACACACCAAATTTTAAAGCAAATTAAAGCGCCTTTATTTTAAAGTGTTTGTAAACAGAGATCTGCTTCTAAGATTAGAGTAAATTATATCGATGCAAAACTCGCTTAAACTATATATCTTTCTTATTTTTCTTTCATATGATTTGTTAAAAAGATTGTCCAACTCTTCCTCTTCTCTTTAAATTTTTAGAATTAAAAAAAAAAACTAATAATTATTAAATAACAACTAGGAAAACTGAAAAAGATTGTTTTAATTATGATGTTAACTATAAATTAGTTTGAAATTCCAAATATATTTTAAAAGCATGACAAATTTATGAATGATTTTTTTCTGCGAAATGTCGAAGAAAATTGACGAAGAGAGGAATATGATATTTTTAGTCCCTGCTTTAAAAGAAAATTTGCCCTGACAACTTGTGTAATAAATTCCGAAATGTATGAAAAATTTTGTTACAAAAATTATATTCTTGTAATTTTTTACACAGTATCAATCCATTACGAAGAGATTGTTTTAATATTTTAAGTATTTTTATCGAACTCTTGAAGATGATACATTCATGTATAGAAGAATGAATAAATTTCATTATGGTAGAAAGAAATATCTTGAATTTACAGCAAGTTTCAACAAAAGAAATGAACATATCATTAGCTATTTTTTCTTAAAAATCAATATAAAGTTGAAAAAAACTTCAAAAATCTAAATAATAATTAGTAGATTTTGGCCTGCTTAAAAGAGATGAATTAAATCATTATTATTTCAGTTGTTCTTGGCAGTATAAAGGACTCCTTTACCGAAGAATTGCGGAAATAGAGGGAACAACCTGAGCTCTCTGATAAGAACACCTTAGTATATTATATTTCACTACAGAAGAGAGAATGATTCTCAAACCTGCAGCTGCACTTGGAGAATCCTCAGAGGAAGGAAAATCACTTTTCCACGGAAGAAATTATTCCTGAATATCGAAAGCAAATTTCTTCTATTCTTTTCCGCAGCTTATCAAACAACTACAATAGCGAAACTACAAACAATACTCCTTCACATAAAGGAGGAACAAAAAGCTATTTACTTTGGAATATCAAGACTGAAAAGAGGACTGAAAATAGAGGACACTTCCTGTGAGAAACTTTTCTTCCTGAAGATCTTGAAGCCAAGGGTGTATTTATATGATAACATCCTATTAATTATCGTCTTAAAATGTACTTATCCCATCACCCACTCCAATAAATATTACATGGAATATTTAAACTGATGTCAATAAAATAACGTGTAGGGCAGAAAGCGTCTTAGTGATTTTGGGAGTTTACATGAACCTGCATAAAGGGATAATGAACTGCAAACAGAAAATATTACTTTTTATGTAATGCTCTTATCTAATGATTTATCTAGGAAATATATTACAACTTATGTAATAATTTGCAAGTATTAAATCAACTTAATAGAGATTAATTGAAACATTATTATTTCAGTAGTTCTTGACAGCATAAAGGCCATTTTGTGCACAAAAGAATTGCAAGAATCGTGGTGGCAACCTGAGGTATCAGAAACTAGCATCATAAGGTATTATATTTCACTGTAGAAGTGTGGATGATTCTCCAACGCGCAACTGAACAAAGAGAATCATCAAAGGAAGGAAAATCATCTGATGATTGAAAAGCCTTGACGGAAGAAATTACTCCTGATTATCAAAAAAATCTTCTATTCGTCTCCAGGACTTATCAAACTACTGCAATATTTAAACTACAAACAATACTTTTTCACATAAAGGAGGAACAAAAGTCTATTTACTTTGGAATATCAAAACTGAAAAGAGGATTGGAAATAGAGCCCAATTCCTCTGAGAAACGTTTCTTCCTGAAGATCTTGAGGCCAAGGATGAATTTATATGATAAATTCCTGCTAAATATAATCTTCATGATATGCAAAACTTATAACCATCTATAACAAATTTTACAGGAAATATTTATATAGATGGCTCTGAAATGGATAGTAGACAAGATACCGCCTTAATGTTTTTAAAGAATTACATAACCCTGCATAAATGAATTACGAAAATACAAATAGAGTATAGCACGTTTTAAGTTGCTCATGCGCTTCACATAGTGATCTTGACAATACACAAAGACATGATTTAGGGAATAGAACCAAACAATGATGACATTATCTGTCTAAGTTACGTCTTTATAAGTTTCCTAACCATCAAATATCTGAAATTTATTATCAAGAAATCTAAAAAAAGATTCAAACCTTTATCTTCCAAAAAGAAATATAAGAATAAACTAAAGAAAAGATCGTGATAAAATCACTTCTTTATTTTCAGATTAATTGAAGAATAAAGGCAAACTGTTTTATTATACCGCCAAATCTATTTATGAATTGGTAAACCGAAATGAAATTTATTTAATATGCAAAGTAGCATGTACGTAAGAAATTGATAGTTTTTATCAGATAATATTTCTCCTGTTCATTAATAATATTTTTCTTTCCAATATTGCAGTGCAATTTAAAAATTTGAATAATTAATTCATCAAACATTTTTTACTTCAAAACTTTAACCAAATTGAAACTTCATTAACAGTTCAAAATATATGAAATACTAACCCATAAGCTTTATGTTTCCCCAATCTGTTTGAAAACATACGCAGACAATCTACCTTGCGCAGTATGGAAGTGAAACATCAAGGATCAGGACTGGGAGCTTGGGAATAAAATGTCCCCACTCAGCCGTTTCAGGTTTCCATTCTGATATTGAACCACAATATGTATAGCGTCACCTGTATATTTATGCTTTCTCTTTCACATCTACCTGCTTCTCTTTCCAATTCAAACTCCAGCACACAAAAAAGTCGAACTGGGAAACAAGAAGTTTTTGCCTTTCTGAAAAATGCGAAACATTCTTTCTACACCCTCACGGAGGAGTAAAAATTTATATGCGCTTTTCCAGAACAAAGAGACGAAGCATCAACCTCTCTTTTCAATATAAACCATAGCAAAGAAAATATTTCTTTTTCATATCGTTTCTTCTGCTTGTTCTTTCTGAAAAGACTTCATTGTTGAAATTTTCACCAGAAAGAAAAATTAACGTAGAGAATATCCTAATTATGAAATACAAATTAATATTATCAATTTATTAGTTTATATATATATATATATATATATATATATATATATATATATATATATACATACAGAGAATACAGAAAAAGAGACATAATATTTTTTTAGAACATGTTTGTATAATTTTATTCCTCTTAAAGTTTTATTATGTTTGCGCATCTAGTAAAGATACACGACATCATTTTTATGTTGAATTTAATTGCTCACTAAATACGAAAGTGAAACTACAAAGTTAGACAAAAGGCAAATATATGTTAAATGGCGCAGACAATTACTTTTACATGTAAATGCGTAGCCACCTGAATCGATTCTGGTGGTTTGTATATACAATAAATAGTATGGGGAAACATATTGTTTGTAAGGTGATTAAAATAGCTGAGTCTACTGTGTGTATTGAATGTCTACGGCGAGAAATAAACAGTTCAATATGTCGATTCCAAATATTACAGAACAATTACTTTATTTTCACAAGACCCAAATTTAGAGAGCTGAGTTGATTTAACCTAGATGAGTTAAATTCTAAAGGAAATAAGCTTAGTAATCACTGTAGCATGGCCTGCGGCACTAAGCAATGCACTATATTGTACAATTTTATGCGATATTATACGATATTAAACAATATTGCGAATATTGATCAATGCCATACATCACTGCACAATATTTGTGAGCTACTAGTGAAGCAATTGTAAAAACCTGGTTTTTATAATTTAGTAATATATGATAAGACATTTAATTGACACTTAGAACAGGGTTTTCTATTTTAACTAAGTTCAATTATTATTCCATAATATTATTTATGCCCCTAAACAAATTTTGATAATTTCATCAATAAACGAAGTGCTGTAAAACAATTTGAATAATAAACTATTTTTGTTGAAGTAGATTTCCTTCTCTTAACTCTTTATACTTTGATTTCGAAATGTCGTATGTTTATAATCTGTTTTTTATCTATTTTCTTGTAAGACTAGCAAGATTATACAGCCAACAACGGTACTACACCAATTAAGAGCTTATTAATAATCACTTTAAATAAAAATAAGTGTTTTTATTAATTTTAGAAAAAAATAGTCTATGCAAAATTTAAAAAATGAATGAATTAGGCAAGATATACCATATGCTAAAAAGTAGCAATAAAATAGAAAAGGTGAAAAAGTAGTAATAATAAAAAGGAAAGAAAGAAAAATTAAAGAGGGAATAAACCAATAAAAAAATATAAAAAATTTTTTTTAGGTAAAGATAATTATGATTTTTTAATTGCATTTATTTGAAACAATTATCATACATCGTGCTTTGAAGAGGCAACCACAAAGAGAGCCACGCCTGTTGTCATGTTCTTATTAGCGGTAAAAATGCTTAAAAGAATATTATTACCATCAAACCTAACACTGACAGTAGAGGAAATAATTATGGTTATAGGTCAGTGATAAGATATCGAACAGAATTATTTAAAGGTAATCTGAAACTTTATTTATTGAATTATAACTACTGTTGGTGGCAGATATCATTCAAATGCCCATTAATAAAACATTAGGGAACTTAATACGGACCGGTTTCCTTTTTCGAAGTCTGTATTTATTAGAAACGAGTGCCATTGGTTTCGCTTGATGTTTGTCGACATACCATTTAAGGGTCACAAATCCTTATCGCAATCATCTCTGATGATAGGAAAGATATAAGAATTCTAATTGATATGGCTACATCTTGGCAGCGAAAAAAAAGTAGCATAGAAATAATAGTAAAAAAAATGTGAAAATCTTTGTTAATTGATTGGTATATTTGACAATGGTTCTAAGGATTTTCTCGTATATTTAGATTAAAATAGCATGCTTCTGTTCCTTATGTTTTTCCTTTCTATTCCTTACCTTTAAATGTATACAAGTTGCAACTTAATTATTTTATATCAAATGAAACAAAATTTTGAATGAGCATAGTAACAAAATTACTTTAATATAAATTTTTCATCTTATATAACATGTCCTTTATGTTAATGTTGCCTTTTTTACTCATCCTTTTCACATAAATGCGAGTTTACTGTGCGTATATGAATATTTATATCAATAAACATATATAAATCAAATAAAAAAATTTGAAACCGGTGCTGAATTCTGATTTAAAAGTATATAACAGATTTCGGGTTTTAAGTTTCTTAAGGTTTCAAACTTTCGTATCCATTTGTTCACTAATAGAAGGGAATATTTCCCAGAAATAAATTCCATTTATAATTTAACATAAATTTATAATTTTCTCGTAAAAAACATTTGAAAATCCATTCAGTTAAATTCTAAATATTAATTAATTCCCCCTCTGGACTGCAAAGTAAATAATCAATAAATCGAATTAATTTTGTTCTATTTTGAGATTGCTCAATTTTTCTCCAAATAACTTTATGTTTTAGAAAACAAGATATTAGTTGATTTAATTGAGAAGAAATTAAACTGAAAAAAGTATTTCATTTTATGCATGAAATTATATTTTAAATTTCTAAATTTTTGAGTTTATTTTAAAATTCTTATTAAAATATCAACGTTCATTTGAGTACAATTAATGAGAAAGCATTTCAGTTTAAATTGAAACTCTGCCATTGTTAATTTTGATAAATATAAAGTATTTTTATATGCAGACATTTCAATACATATTTTTATAGCTTATTTTCATAAATGTGGACGAATATAATAATACAACTTCTAATTGAATTTAGTCGAATCTTTTCAACTGTTCCAATCTAAAATATCTCAAAGTATAGAAAGATATAATTATGTTCTCACCAATTAATATAAGATTTATTGAAAGGTTATTCTAAAATTTAGGAATTGTAGAATAGTATAAGATTTATCGAACGATTATACTAAAATATACGTAAATATTGTATTAAAGGAGATTTCATCTCAAAGATGTGCGAAACTTGAATTTTAAAAATAACGCAAACATTATTTTATTCCCTAAAACAATTAATAAAGGGTTCCAAAGCATATGATCATGTTTTTATTCAATCATTATCTCTGTATGAAGTAGCTTTTGATTTTGATTCTTACCCAATTGTAACAGAAAAATATGTTTACATTTTGAGACTTAATGCAATCGAGTAGTTGGTGGTAAATAAAAGCATTTATATAAAAGCAGAAATAATTGCAATTCTTCAAAAAAAATTTTTAAACAATAATTATTGATTTAAATTAAAATTTAAGGCAACGTAAATTATTCCAAAATAATTATATAATTATAGCTATATGGCTTAGGGCATTTTTTAAAAATCAATTGAACATTTCTACTAATAAAAAACGTTTGTATGAGGATTCTTGCTGTAGACTTCTAAACTTTTTTATAAGCTCATGTTAGTGTGTGTACTTTGAGGAATGAAAGGTTCATTTTGGTGTGATTTTTTTCAAGTTTAATTAAAATTTTGATTAAAAGGAAATTTATCAAACTTGATTTTTACCATAATCTCTGAAAATAATATAGCACAAAAAGCCTTTTTACATTATCATCAAGCTGGAAAAAAAATAAATAATGCCAACAGTCCTGATTTTCTTAAATTTCAAGCACATTTTACAACTATGTAATTCATTGTTGAAGTGATGAAAACAGGATTCATTGTTCTATTATTATTATTTTATCTCGATTTTTTTCTAATTGTTGATAAGCAAGATTTGATCATTTTTTTTCATGAGAAAATTTCAGTAAAAGATATGCTCTTACTAAATTTTTACTTTAATTGTAACTAAGATTGAAATGAAAAATGTATTAATATGATGATTTTTTCTTATTACTGCTGTTTTCAGGCATGGTACACAGAAATGTAGATAGAATACTGAACAAATATACTGCTTTAAAAAGATAAAACTTAAGGAATAATAAAATAAATTATATATAAATCAAAATATGAATTATTTATTTCATTAGGGAAGTCATTTAAACAGAATTTCATAAAATATGTAATTAAAATTCTTAGCTACCATTTTTATGACTAGCCAAGTAATTACCAAAAATAGATATTTAGAAATAAGAAGTTATCCCATTAGATAATGAGTAATTAGATTATATGAAAGTTACGTTATCTTAGGAATTCTTCAAGAAGTCACTTGAATCCATCAGAGTTATTTTTTACTTGCATAAGAGGAAGAGAATAAATTAAACTGTATTTGACATACTGGTGTGTTAAATGCTTACATACACAAAAGTTGTTTAAACCTCTGTTGCAATTTAAAAACGAGAATCGATTTAAAAATAAAGAAGCTGCAGATTCCAAGAATATCAAGAACAACAACAAAAGATGAAATCAGTCTTAATGAATATCTGTTGTAATGTCGATCACTTGTAAAAATTACTAGTGACTTATAATATATAAATAATTCCCTGTGGCATTTTAATTATTATAACGTTATTATTTAATCCTTTCTGCTGCAATTTTAACGAAGATAATTCTTAAAAATTATTCAAAATAATTAAATTCGGAGTAACATTGTCATTCGGTATCTATCTTAAAATTATAAATGTTCATTAAATTTGCAGATATTTTTAAAAATGTTGATTTATATTCACTTTTTTAAAATCAAGATTCTAAATAAATAGAATTATTTACAATATTCATTTTAAACTATATTATATAATTTCTCGCATTAGAATCCTTTGTGATATCCATCGTAGTTTTATTCGATTCCTCTAAAAATAATTTGCAAAAATATAAGATTAATAAAAATTTCCATGTTCACTTGTTATATAGAACTAATTATTATATATTTTACAAATTTAATTTCCTACTTGTTTTAAGTCTCAAAGGATTTTATCCAAACAAAAAACTTCTTACATGCAATTAGATTGTTTAAACTTATATAACTATCTTAATGCAATTAAAGATTCCAATAATTACTGAAAAATCTTTAAAGTATTGCGTATTTATTTTTTAATATTTTTAAAGCGCAAACTTCGGATTTCCACATGCATGGAAACATCCATTTCCTTACAGCTGATTAGTATTCAAAATGAAATATTTGGCAATTCTATAATGAAAAATAAAATTCAGTTTAAATTCACAGATTTTGAATGCAGCAGAAACAAAGAAACTTCAATTAGCAGTCATCTTTTTACTGCTTAAATTATAAGTGGAAGAAATTATATTTTAATGAATATACATACGTAGCACAAATGATGGATTTCTGGCAGTGTAATGTATAATTAATAATAATTACAATTCAGTAAAGCTTTAGGATTGAGAAAATGACACGCAAGAATTCATTTATACTAAATAAAATGAAATATGCATGTCACGATTTCTTTTGTCACAATCATTCATCTTTTTTTTTTTGCAATTTTATTTTTTTAAAGAAAAAGATCATCAGTAACACGTGTCTGTTATAGAATCATAACATTTATCTGCTTGTTATTATAACATAACAAGCCAAACCAATAGGTAATAATATTTTTCAATTCAGAAAATGAATTTGAATTTTTTTTTAAAAGTATTTAGATTAATCTTACTTTTGGAAATAAATTGATTTATTCACATGATTTACGATAACGCAATTTGATTTAAAATTTTTTTTTTATCATAGTTATAAAAATGCCTATTAGTTTAAGGTACTAAAATATGCTGAAATCCTCATTTTTCAGTAACTTGATAAAATATTTAACTCTATGCTATGGCATATTTTAATGAGATTACAAGTCTTACTTACATGAGATGTTTGAAAAATTTTATTTGCACGTTTTTAAAGTATATAAAACATAAAAACACTAGTCATTTTTATAATATTTAAAAAAAATATAAACTTAAAAGTGAGTGCTAAACTATTGGGCGTTTTATCAGTAAACAAAACGAAAGAATAAAGTATAGTGCATAATTAACGGAATGAAAATTCACTTTAGTTCTACATACATTTGCATGATTATTATCATTAAAAATTTCAGGTCAAATGCAATGATGTGTGGAGCACAATATCAACGATAGATAATTGGCGTATTTAATACAGTGTAGTAAGGATTTGATGTCTAATGTTATCATGCTTCCCATTTTTTTTTTCATGCAACTATTTAAATAAAACTTTTGTTACATTAAGCTTATATTGAATATTTCAACTATAGTTTTTTTTTTCTTTTACTTAATTTAATTATGAACATGTAATACATGGGAAGTGTTTTAAGGTAAAAAAGTCTTTTTTATGAAACATTTTGGAATACTTTGTAAATATTGAATACAGGCAATTTATATAAATATAAATAATGTTTCCCATCGTCGTTACGCCCACAAAGAAAAAAAAACTAAAGTAAGATAAATATCAATTGGAATTTTAATATGCTTTTAGATTATGAAGTATATAAAGTTTATTCTTATAATTGATTTTGTTTGACTCTGTTATATTTGTTATTATCCCTGTATAGTTACAGAATAATGGATTATGCATTTTCATCTTCAGATTTGCAACACACATATCTTATTTGTATTATTAATTTTAAAATTTACCTGTGTTTCCTCTTCATGGTCAAAAAATTCATTTTCAAAACCCTGTTTTTGAATTATTATTTCCAGACGATCAGAAAAATTATAGAAAAGAATTTATCCTTTAACTATTTAAACCAATTTCTTATATCCAGTTTATATTGTATACAAATAATATCTCTTCAAATCAATTGTTTTTTGAAGAAGAAAAGATTAAAAAAAAGGAGAATACATTAAAACCTGATTCTGAGAATTGTAAAAATGTTACAGAGGATATAAATAATAATAAAAAAACATATGAAATAAAAAATATGTTGAACAAAATCTTCCCAGGAGTATGCATGATGAGACAAGATTTAAAATTAAGAACAATTTTTGGTTGAGCCGAATGTTTAATGCTGGAATTTACGCAAACATGACAAGTTTAGATTCCGGCATCTGAGGAACAGCTCATTGGAATGTATGAACTGCATCAGACTGTTCAATCTTCTTTTCCTATCGGGATTCGAGGTGATATATCGAAACCAAGCAATTTTATAAGCATTTGAAAGGTAGGATATGGTGATACGGTAGAAGGTGACACAGATTTGGAACGAATTTTCTAGGCACGGTTTTTCGAAACAGCCAATCTGAATTTTTCAAAATAGCTTTGAAATGGCCCAGCTATAAATAAAATTTATGTCCTAATATATTGAAATGTTGACTCATAATTTACGATAAACAAAGATTCTTTTAGAATGAAGAGTTTTATTCTTATGATCCATATAAAAATTTGTATTTCTTTTGCATATTAACCAACTATCATCTGTTATAATTTTCGATTGCAAAATGAATCTCGACCTATGAATCGCTCCTAAGTTTCAATTGCCTATAAACGTTTTCATCTATTAATAATTTTGAAAGGAAACTAATATCAATATCATATTATTTGTAACGTTGGATTAGAAATTAATAATTAGAATGTAAGAAAAAAGATATTTTAAAAAAATATTTTTCACCTATTACATTAAATGCGTATTTTCGATAAATACTTGCATTAAACTTACTGAATAATGCATACGAGCATATTGAACGGAATTCATTAATTTAAATGACATAGATTTTAAACTTCTGAAATCTAACTCATAAAATCGCCCATTTTGTTTGTTTGAAATTTTACTTTAATTCAAAGAGTAGATGAAAAATATTTTTTTTAATGTCCCTCAAAATTACATATAAGTTCTGCATTTAACTATTCGCTTTCAAATACCTGTGTGCCAAATGAATAGTCAGTACTCATTTTTATCTTCTGGATTCTTCCGATGCTTTCGTTATTGTTACTTATTACCTTGTATCCTACTTACCATAAATAAATTTCATTTGCATTAATACTTATTGGGTGATTTTTTTCCATCCCACTAACCTTACAACATTGTACTTACAGAATACTATACAAGGTCTGTTCCATAAATGTAATGTTTACTTACGAATATCTGTAAGTAAACGTGTATTGTTTAATGTTTGTTCGTCGAATGTCTAATTCAGAGGGGTGATAGTAGACAAATTCAGAAATGTGATAGTAGACAAATTCAGATAGGTGATAATAGGCATCAAAGAAATAAAGAATCACCATACAACATGGGGTCCCAAACTAAGTTTAGGCGGTGAAAATCGCAAAAATAAAGAGAGTCAGGATTTTTAAATTGTAAAAAGTTAATAAAAATATAAAAATAGCATTTCAACTATGAATTTATTTAAATGAAAGCACATTCTTAGAGGCTATTTTTTTGTGTAAGCAACATGCAGATTTGATGAGTCAGGAGGTCATATACTATTAAAAATGAAAATGTAGTTTAGAAACCTTATCTGCAAAAATATTAAAACTTTAAGCAAAGCAAAAGTTTGAAAATACAAGGAATTGTATAATATTTCATTTGATATAACTTTGTAGTGTGAAAACTTTGGAGGTTTTAAGATATTCAAGAAAAACTAAAATGTTTGCCTGGAAACATTACTGAATTTTTCAGTGGAATTCGACAATACTGGAGGTATTGTAAAATTCTGTCGAAAAATTCTGAGAAGTAATAGTAGGTATCAAGACAATGTGAATTGAAAAAGAAATATAAAGTCGCAAACGCCGAGGAAAATTTATTAGGTGGTATACATTTTCAACACAGACATTTTAATATAAAAAAGAAGACGATGAGATACTTTTATTAAAATTGCTGAACGTTGCCACCGAAAGGTCATTACACAACTGACACCGACGTATAAAGGATGGCAGGAAGCTCTGAAATATATCAAGTGTGTTTTTGATTTCTCCAGTAGCTATCGCGATCCGTGATATGAGATCTTCCTCTCTATTTAAAGGTATCTGGTAAGCAAGAGATTTCATGTATCTCCAGAAGAAGAAATTGAAGTGACTGCGTTCCGGGGAACGGGGAGTACAATTTACATGTCCGCTTCATGTCCGCGTACTCCTAGGATACGTATCATCTAGGTAGTATTAGTGAGAATTCGACAAATGCGATGGTGTATCATCATGCATTAACCGCATAGTCTGCCAAGCAATAGCCGCAGCAATAAATCTGGAATCACGTGCTGCAATAAAAGATGGTACTTAGCGCCTCTGAGATATTCAGGTACAACTGTCCCAATAAATCATCAAAAATTCCTTCCCAGGTGTTAATACCAGATTTGTGTTGCACTTTCGAAGAAATAGTGGTATGGGGATTTTGCGCATTGTGCGTATTGAAAACGCCTTCACTTGTGAAGTAGGATTCGTGTGAGAAAAAAATTCTTACAGAAAAGAGTGCATCTTCCAGTGTGGCACAAAGCATCCAGCGTGTGAACTCCATCCGATGTGGGAAATGGTCATCTCATAGGAGTTGGACTTTCTACCACTGGAAGGGGTACATGTTTTCAGCATGTATGACTTTCCACAAAATTTCTTACCGAATATCCAATTCAGCTGCGACGGATCGAGTACTTGTTGATAGGTTAGCGTCAAATCTTTGAAAAATTCGGTTTTCTGTTTCATGCATGCGCACATTGCGTTTTTGCTCTGCATTTGGAGTCGTTATTTGAAAGATCCTGTCTCCCGTTACTATTAGCTCGGCCGTAAATTTAATGCCTCTTTGCATATTCGTCTTTCGCAAAATCTGGCATGTTGTTTGTGAAGGAATCTCATCAATTATCCATCTGCACTACTCCTTAATGAATACGAGTTGCTTTTATAATCTTTGAACCATCAATTCTTCATTGCTCGATGCTTTCATATTCCTCGAACGCATGGAATATTTATATATGAGAAAGCTTCTTCTCGATTACCTTGTTCCAAATCCTCAGATGCATTGAGTCATTTTCTTCACTGGGTTAATTTCTGTTTTCATGCCTGTTTTTGTGATTTTCCCAGAATAAATGTCTTGTTTGGCCCTACACATTATGATAACTTTTTCATCTATAAAAACTTCTATCACTTTTCTAAATTTACCTTTCGAATTCAGCAACATTCTCAGTAAACATCGGTACCGATGTTCCAGCGATGTTTCCAGGCAAACATTTTGATTTTCCTTGAATATTTTAAAATCTCTTCAGTTTTCACAGATATCAAATTAAAGTATAAAATTACTTATAATTTGAATCTTTTATTTTTCTTAACCCCTTGAGGACCAGCGCGCCGGAAATAAATCTCAGTCACGGGACCGAACGCTCTGAAACGGAGCGTCACTACCGGCCCGCGCATTTTAAGCAGTTAAGTCTAATTTTACAAAAAAATTCGTATAAAATCAGCATTTTAATAAAGACTCCTAATTTATATCCCATCACATATTATAATCCACAAAATTATATTCCCATCACATATTTCAAAACTTCTACGAAACACACACATTAAAAAACACCGCCAACGCCGCCAAAACCGAACACCATTCATAAATATTTTACTCTTACCCCTTGCAATAATCCGCTGAATTTACTCCCCCATATTCTCCTAACGAAAAAAAGCAATAGACAAGTCACTTATCAGTCAAAATATAAACACAGCGCGCAATAAATCCCAGCCCTTTAAAGAGCCGTGATTCTCACTTTGTTTACATCAATAAATATATCAAATACAGAAGCATAAAACAGAAACTAATGCCTGTTCATGAAGGTCAAATACCATATGAGTCGACCGTTGTGAAAACCATTGCCGTTTACCGCCATCTAATAGCATTTAAAAATTCAATTAAAACGTTCCGATTTCCGATTACGCATACGCGACGCTGGTCTCTCCATATCAATCGGAGCTCTTCGCGTGGAAGCGACGCTGGGCTGATAAGAGTGGAATCGCTACGTCGCGTCCACGAAACCTTGGTCGCGAAGGGGTTAAAGCTTTAATATTTTTAGACAAGAGTTCTAAACTAAGTTTTCATTTTCAGTAATTTACAGGCCCTTGGTTCATCAAATCGGCATGTTATTATATGAAAAGTAGCCTTTAAGAATCTTTCACTTAAAAAAACTTCATAGCTGAAACATCATTTCTAACTTTTTTTAATTATTAATTTACTACAGTTTCCAACAGTTCTTCGACTGCCTATATTTTGGTGATTTTCACGCCCTAAACTAAGTTTGGGATTCCATGTTGTGAGGTAATTTTTTTATCCTCTTGCTGCCTACTATCACCTCTCTAAATTTGTCTTCCGATTTCAGCAACACCCCATACAAAAAATATGTAATGAAAATCAGATAGTTAAAAGTATGTACACAATAAAATTTTAGGACATAAATTTAGGATAAAATATAATTTTAGGACAGAAAGTAATCACAACATAATAATTTATTTAATTTTAGATTTTATTTAAAATAATAAGAGGAAATCAGTCTTATCAAAAGCTAAATATGGTAAAATATTGTGAAAACAATACTGAATAATGAAAACTGTATTGGAAAATCTATATTTTTCAATGCTGATTAACATTGTGATGGTATTATCTAAATTATCTATTTAACAAAAACGATTTATTATCTCCACTTTGATTTAGATATTTAGGACTTATTTGGAAAGAAATACTGATTGTAATAAAACGCCATAATTTATCATTTATTTATTTAAAATAAAATAATGCAATGGTAGAAAATGAGAGAAAATTAAAAGAAGTAAAAAATAGGAAATAAAATTTAACTTTTGAAAAACTCTTCGGCTGATTCTAATCAAAAATAATTTAGGGCAAAGAAACTTCTGTTTAAACTAACAATGGTTTTTTTAGAAATACTTTTAATAAAGAAATTTTTTTTATTTTTTTTTCCTTGATGCTGAAATTTTAATTTTCTTGAACATAAGAAATATAGTAAATGAATTTTGGAAGTTAAAAAACATTTAATGCCGAAGCTTCAATTTAACATTTAAATATATGCTATATACTGCTAACTAAATTGCAAAATTTATTATAATAATGAATATCACTAGCCAATGTAATCATTTATTTGACTTTAAAGCGCATTCCGAACTGAAAATTGCAAAAATAAATGAATAAATAAAACGCAATGTAAAATTAAATCAGAAATGTTGATATTTCCATCTAGCCAAGCTTACAATTTTCATAATTGTGAACTTTGCGTCCAACTATCGATGCCCCAAATAAAAATATTTTCTTAGTTTAGTGAAAAAAAATTACAACAGCAAAAATAGGTTAAGGAAATCATAAAGATATTATGCGAATTGCTTAATATTTTGTTCCTAATGTGATAAATAATTAGATCTAATTCTGAGAATATTTACAGCATTAGAAATTAATTTGATGAATGCTGGAATAAATACATTGTATAATATTGAGACCCAACACGACAAAAATTTTGTATTTTATACTATTTCAATTTTATAAAATAATAACATTAAATAATTAATTGTACAGTGTTGATTTTTCAAATTTTGCGTTGTTATATAACATATGCTACTTCGATACTAGGCAATCCAACTTCATAAAACACACATTTCATATGGATTCCAAATCCATTGAGTAGCAATCGACTATCAATTTGATTAGTTATATATTTGTATAGAGTTTTAATATAGAATGCGCCATATAAGGTAACCAAAAACTGCCAAAAGGCTCACGGAAAAATGTGAATAACAATACCTCCACAACAGTAACACTGGTGGGAACTGTGATTGAACTCTAAAGGTCATCCCGGTCACAGTTTAACACTTCTCTAAAGATATAAGAACTGTCATCGGTGGGAGAAACCAGACCCCACCTTTTAAAATACTTAGTAGAGTGGCGGGAACTAATCACCATGCCGGATCTTCTCATTTTTAATTACTAGGTATCCACGCCATTGGAACACGCCATGTAATTCTTTTATAATTATCTCCTTCCATGACTTAACTAAACAGGTTGCTGTAGCTTAATTTAAAAGAATGTAATAAAAGAAATCATTCACAATAAATTCCAGTTTTCAACATTTATTGTAAATGTTATCTTAGCACAATCTAAGTTTTGAGTTGTCTAGAAAAAAAGTACAAAATCAATAAAAAAATGTTCAAATAATTATTTTCAAATTATCAATTTTGCCCAGCTAAGCTCTCTTGAACTTGAAATTCTTCAAACTGATACTAAAAGCAAATATAAAAGGAAATTATCTAAACAAATTAATGGCCGAGGACTCTAAAATAAATTCTTATATTAAATTCTAACTTTCCTCTAACTGTATGAGCGGTAATTGTTTTGAGATAAAACATATCATGCTGAATAAATAGTGTTTGAAGTTTGAATTCTTCGGAAAACTATCAAACAAGGTTATTACTAATTCGACGTTGTACTGATGTAGCTTCAGATATTCTGAATTCTTTAACATATATCCCCAAAAAGACTACAATGATGATTTAGACTGTTAATTAATTGAATTAATTAGACGTCTACGTTATCCATCGCCTGTCCAGTTACTTGAATAATATGGGTATTACAATTTTACCAAATTAAAATACACAGTTACTAGGATTCATTAAATATATTATCTTATTGGATAAGAAAAATTTACTGGCTACAATTTTAAGAGTCACTGTGTCACAGTGACTACACAGTCACAATATATATAAAATTTTGAATTTTACTTTTAATGAATATTACTAAGTTCATAGTTTGGAATTCAGACACAGTCGATATTAAAAAGAATGTCGAACCGCATAAGAAAGGGCCTTATTCAGTGTAATATGAAAAACAATATCATAATCCCAATTTGAAATTGTATCCCACCATGCAAAGTGTGATATTATATCTAATTATAAGATTTAATAAAAAGGCCTTTAATTTTTTAGTCAAAGTCTTAATAGATTAATTTTATGTTTTAAATTTGTTAGGCTTTGGCCTAATGCCAAAGTATTCTCTCGAATTTCGTTATAGGTGCCAAATAGAGTTTTTTGAAAAAGAAGTTAAATTTTCATCTTATCCGTTAAATTGGTTGGTAGACTATTCTAATTCTGCAATTTAATTAAACTCAACTTTCTGCCCTCTTCAAAAACACATTGTCTAGAACATAGATTTTGCAGAGAAAGGAAATATTCTAAGATGTAGACAAAGTTTGTGTTTTACAAAAATGAAACGAAACAAAAACCGAAATAGGTTTTGTTCCATTTGTGGGAATACTGTCCATCGGGAATTGAGGGTAGGATTTCGTTTAATGCTGACTTGGGTGAAAGAATCCTATGAATTTAAGCTGACCTACTGGGAAAAAGAAAGAACGGATTTAAAACAGAAAGGATGAAAATAAAGGTAAGAATTTTTTTTGGAAAAAACAAATATAAGAAACTTTTGAATGTTTAAATACTTAACAAACATAAAAATTATGAAGTTAAAGTCTCAAGGATATATGGACATTTCATTTTAATGGAGAAGTTAAATCCTGCTTGACAAATTTTTGCTTCTATTATGTTTACAACATTTACAAAAGAAGTTATTGCACGTTTCAGTATGCTGAGAAGACCACTTTTCACTCTATTTCACTAAGGCGGGGAATGAATGCATTTCCGGTATCCTTTGTCCTTCTTTGACCTTGATTTTCGCCCTATTACACATTATTGAGCTCAATTTTTCTTCACGTGTACGCAGACATCTTATTATTTCTAACCGTATTGTTTTATTTTAATTCAGTCCCCGAATAGTAATCGGAGTTTATTGCCAATTGTAAACATCGCCTCTTTATATCTCATTTCATCTCAACCCTACTTTGACGAATTAAACCCATCCTATCGCATGAGCAAAAGCGCGGAGGGTTTTAGAATTCTTTGGCAAACAATAAGCATATTGCTTACAGTAAACAGGTACATTCAATGTGAAATTATGTCTTCATATTAAAAAAAAATAAGCCTTATCTTTGAAGAGGAAAATCAAACAAGTAGCCTAAAAGAAAATTTAGAATTGGAAATTGTTATATTGAAAATAATAATATTATTCAAATCACTAAGATATAGAAAAAAGCTTGGAGTTATTTAATATATATATATATAGTAAATAACGTAATAGAATGAAAGCAAATATTTCGTTTTTTTCCCTGAGTGAATATTAAGCTGATTTTTGAGAATATTGCAAATTCAAAACATGATTTCACATACTTTCATGCATTTGAATCCGGAAATCCTCTCATAAGCTTCGACTGACTGTTCCGACGGTGAGACATCTATGCAAATTCGAACTCTATTATTTAACACGAACTTTGAAGTATGCAACCCATTCCCAATACATTTTATGTTGGTTCATAATGGAAAAATATATATGAGTCAATATGTCTAAAAATTATGTTAGCTAATTCTGATCTGCTTTATTAAATGTTTGTCTATGTATACTTTGGAAAGATATTTAACTCTCTCTCAAATTATTCATTTTTAAGAAGATAAACATTCAATCATTTGAAGGCATGGAAAAATAAAATCCCTCATTTCTTCGATTGCCTAATTATTACATATTCTTTTCTTTGGTCGTTGACTGTATCTATTTTAATTTGTTCCGATGCAGAATAGGGTAAATACAGAAAAATAGTTCTTACAACAGGCTCATAGTTTAAGGAAAAAAAAAACTTGTACTTTGAGAATACTTGAAGAGACAACAAATTTCTAATAAAAATAAACCGTAAAATCCGTATCACTTTCGAAAGATTAAATATTTTGTATATATCTTAATAGCCTATAATAACCTCAACTAATTATCTATAGTAATTCTATCATTCGCTTGAGAAAAAAAATGAAAGTTTAATAAATCACGATTATCTTTTGAAATATCTTGATGACATTATTAATAAAAGAAATCCAACAAAAGTAATCAATCTTTTTTGATGCGAGTATATTAATTAATGCACTATCTAGTCTAGTTTTATATTGAATATATTTTATTTAATTGTGTGTACAGTAAAAACTCTTTATTCGTGGTATATATGTTCCATAAATATGCCGCGAATATAGAAACCGTGAATACGGAATAGTAATTTATATGGGGTTATAGGGGATACGTTCCTAGGTGACAAGGAAACCCCCAAATATATAAAAAAATCAATTTAATTGAAGTTTTTGAACATTTTAAATAAGGTAAAAATGTCAGTTTCATATTTGGATGCATAGTTTCAAGTTCGTTAGGATGACCTGGTGCATTGTCCAAAACTGGAAATGCTTTAAAGTTTGAATTCTGTTTTTTTTTTAATAAGATCAACTTGAGAAACAAAACAATTCCGGAACCAGTCACAAAAAAAAAACACTTGTACCCCACGCTTTCTTATTAGCACGCCAAAACACTGGCAAGTCGAATAAAGAAACCACGAATAAAGAAAATTTTAGCCGCGAATATAGGAATTGGGTCGCAATTTTTTCATCCACGAATAGTGAAACCGCGAATAAGGAGCTTTTACTATATATTAATTAAGTGATAGTTATCAATTTAAATTCTTAAAGATTACTTTCCAGTGCATTAAATAAATGATTAGACAAAGTATAAAATTTAGTTCATATGATATTTAAATTATGTCTAAATTTCAAAATGTTAAAAAAATGCATCTTGGATGCATGTATTGGTCTTGCAATTAAACGGATTTTAAACTTGCTTTATATGGATTTAGCTATGAAAAATTCGGCCAGGGAGTTATTTTAATTGAAAAGGGAACTGAAACTTGATTTTTTTTCCCATTTAGAGATGTAATTTATTTTCTTTTTAAAATTATTAAATATCTTTTATTTTAATATTGATGAATATTACAATCACTGATTCTCATGTAATCAGTAGGAAGTTGTGCAATTTTCAATTATTTTTATAATCGAATAATTTCAATACAGTTTACAATCCTTTCGTATTAATTAAGATGGGTGTCTATAAGATTAATCCAAATTTATTATGCGAATAAAATTGAAAATTTTATTATTGATTGAGGATTCAGGATAGAATATTTTCTTTTTATTTCAAAATAAGTGCAAGTATGCCAATGGAAGAGACGCATTTACAATATTTTAACATTCCTCATTCCTAATCCATTTCTGTTTTAAGAGTTTGTAACTTTGAATGCTTTTTCTAAACCAGTAAATGATATTTTTACAGAAACTTAACTTAAATAGGTAGGAGAATATCAGCCAAAATATTTAATCAAACTAGAAAAAAAAATTGTACGCTTTAATTTGCCATTTAAAAAATAGTCTTATTTAAAAATTAATCATACTGCAAATATTAATAAAATCTTCAGTATTCATTAACATCAACAAATAAAGAATTTAATTATTAAAGTAAAGTACGTTTCAAAATTTATTTATAATTAAGAATATAATGCATATTTCTTTTTATTGAAACTTCCAATAAAATAATTAACAAAAACAAACGAAAGATGATATCAAAAACTTCTTCCAAAATAAATAAAAAATGCTAAAAGAATGAAACCCTTCAAGCTTTTAAGAAAAAATTTTAAAAAAAATTAAATTAATGAAAAAAATTATCAAATTAAAGTTAATGAAAGAAATAGAATTTCGATCATTTCGCAAAAATTGTTCATCATAAAATTGAAAAGTATCTCTTAAGGCTTTTTTTTAGATTAATGACTAAAGAAGTAAAGCAAATTGATCTTATTTATTTTCTATCAAATGCATCACAAAAAAATTTCCAATGAAAAACATTAAAGTTCAATATTTGCCAAAACTGCTGTTGTTAAATTGGATAAATTGCTGGGAATAGAGCTTTGGCGCAAAGTTTTATCTCCGAGTGTTCCTAGAATCCCAGCTTACAAATTAGAACTGTCTTTTTATCTCTTTTATTCGCTCCATTCTCCGTCTGTGGGTAACATTTTTCCTAATGGCGCAGGGCGTGGCCTTTAAGAGCATGCTACTGTAGGGTCAACATCGGGAATGACCCTACAAGGAAAACACCCCCATCTCTGAGCTAAAAGAATTAAGCATCGAAAAAAGGAAACCTATCAACCACCCTCTGCTCCACCCTTATCAGAAGAGACCCTCTTCTCGCGTGTTTGGCAACAAAAACTTCTTTGGGGGATGGGAGAGCCAGACAAAAAGAAGAGAAAGTCAGATGAGGGAGTGAAAAAAAATTGCGTTGGGTAACTGAAACGCAACTTTTTCCTATCGCGCAGAGGCTTCAATTAGGAACGCGATGCTATTAAGTTAAGAAAGAAGGGAGAGAAGCTGCTATAAATCAACGGTGCCCGGAGGGGGGGACAGGAATCCTCCCTCTCAATGGAAGAAAGCCAATGTTCAGCGATGCTTGAGAATTGAACTGATGCAATTTACCATCTGCTGGATGTTCTACTGAGGGGCACGTTCCGTTGAATTTGCATCGCCGGCGAACTCCTGTGGGCATTTGTTGTCAGTTAGCGAGTAACTGATGTGGGCGGGTGGCTGCTGTCCAATCCTGTATTTGAATACAAAATTGGTAGATTTATGGCAGTGTAAAATTCAATATACAAGCATTTAAACACATCGTTACTATGTATATTTAAGTTGTACATTTTGACTTTTAAACGTTTATATTTTTTCAACGGCATAAAAAAATCTTTTTTTTTTCTTTGAATAAGATATGCCTAGAAATCCAGCATTTTATATTCCGTATATTTGAGAACAGTTGCAGAATGCTAAATTTCGTATTCCGAATTGTTATAATTGGCTTATTTTTTAAATTTCTTCCTCTGCAATATGAATAAAGGATAATCAATGAGATAAACAAAATGTAGATTTTTTAAAAATAAGATATGCCGAAAAATCAAATATTTTATATTCCGTATATTTAAGGACACTTGCAGAATGTCAAATTTTGTGGCAAATTCCCGAATTCTTATAATTGGCTATTTTTAAAAAATATTCCTCTGCAATATGAATAAACGGATAATGAATCAGATAAAACAATCTAGGTTTTTTTTTTCTTTTTTAAATAATATAAGCCGAGAAATCTAATCTTTCATATTCCGTATATTTAAGGGCAATTGCAAAATGCCAAATTTTGAGTTCTGAATACAATTGGCTTTTTCTCAAATTTCTTCCTCTGCAATATTAATAAAGTAAGAATTTTGGAACCATTAAAAAATATTGAATTTTTTAAAAATAATTTTCATGTTTAATATTACTTTATGAATGTTACTACTTTATGAACTATGAAATGTTTCATCAAGTTTCGTTTAATAATAATAATGTGTTTTGCAAAAATTTTCCTTTTTTTAATTACTGCTGGCACCATTAAGAAAATAAGCTCAAAAATACAAATTCAAAGGAAAATCATACTGTTAGGATTTATATAAACTTTGAAAATGGTTTCGTATTTAATTTTAACAATGATGTCTACTGTAAAATGTATGAAACGATAATTTTTAAAAATTATCCCTATTCACAAGAATATTTGCACGGTAATTAAACTATTATTATTTTTTTAATCAAAAATTAATCGTTTTTGAATATTTTTTGGAAATTTGGGACTGGAAAGCCTCAAAATGAAAGCTAATTTTTAATTGATTTAAATTCTTATTAAAAATAATAAAAAACCTTCAAATTACACACTTACTCGGCAACTCTGCTTTTTTGATCTAGCATCGATGCAAACATTATATTTTTTTATCAATCATAAAAGAAGTGTTACTTTCTTTTTTTCTTGAACAAATATTTTCAAAAATTTTATTAAACCTTTCATAATTACTTAAGGACTTTGAATATTCTCTCCTAAGAAAATCTCATAAATTTAATGGATAACAACTTTAATCTATTACCCTTCAAATTTAATTAAAGCAACTATTTCTGTAAATTTATTACCATTTTGTTACGAACTTCTGGATTGAAATAATTGTGAAATAAAATTCCCATTCAAAAATAATGTTTAAAAATTGAAAAAAAAAGCAAGAGCCCATTATAGATTTTTTGACAAATATACATATAAAATGAATTCTTAAAAAATATCGAAATAAATGAACATTACTTAAAAATTCTCCACCTTACCTTTTAAAATAATGGATAAATATTAGGATACTTTTGAAACAAAACTTTAATGGTTTGTATATGTTAATTCGAATTTAGAAAATTCTAAACGCGAACTGACTTTATTGGCAAATGAAGCAATTTAGTGCATTTAGTTAAGCTGACGTAGTAGAAGTCCAAGAAAACAGAATGTTAAGGGTTAAGGGTTGAAAAGAATATCTATTAGTTATTTTGTAGGTAAATTTATAGTTAAATGTTTATTTATATCCATATTCAGTAATAGTGCTACTTCCCATCTTTAACTACACAGCTTAAAAGATGGAATCATTTTCTACAACTGATAGTATGTATCAATACATAGTTCCGAGATAAATAACCGTTTTAAAGTTTTTTAGTCAAAATGCTTTCTTTTACCTTAATGAAGTGTTTTGAAATCTGAAAAATTATCGCATATTAGATATTTCTGATTTTCTTTCCATTTCGCAAATACTCAAGGGGATTATAGAAGTACCTCCTCAAATTTTGAATATTTTAAAAAATGCACCTTTACTTTTGTTAGTTTAGTTGTATTAAGTTCCTGTTTAAAAAAAATGACTATTTTCGGACAGATGACGCAATTTTGAATAGTGGTCAGATGACGAATACGACTTCTGAGCTAAGCATCATCTCCGAAGTTCCACACTACACTAGCGGGAAGGCGTTTAAGTTTGATTTAGCTTGCACCAGACCCACTTAACTGTTTTTTGGTAAGATAGGTTCTCGTACCTGAAATCATTGGATTCTGAAGTTAACCAAGCCACCACAGCCCACCTGAAGTAAACATAATTTGGAATTTATTTCTTTAAGATTTATGGTTCTGCAATGTGATGCTGGAAATTAATGAGTGTCAGGTAGTTGAAGTACGGGATTTCCCTTTTAGCATATAGGATAGTCTAGAACAGGATGATCTGATTTTGAAGCTCAGGGGCTATCATATGGCCAATAGAAGAGGACAAGTGAAAATTGGCAGAAATTATATGCATTGAAAGAGTTTTCACTACAGTGGGGAAATGCCATTCGCCTCAGAGATGTTCGAATGAAATGAGTGTCATTATTTGAAGAAGCGCATAGAAACCATGTAAAAAAAAGAAAACTGAAAAAATTTTAATCGTTTATCTATCAAAAATTTTTAAGGTTATAAAATAAGTTTACTATTGATTTGTATTGACAAAAAATAAGCATTTCTTTATTTAAAATGATAGAAATGATTCTGTTTTTGCAGTTGTTTATTTTAGGTTATTATTTTGGTTCATATATTTTCTGTTATTAAAGATACGTGCGTATTTACATTCGCATCTTACAATACAGTTATATATATATATATTCATCTGCCAATATGCAAAGAGGAAACATTTTTCTAGGTTTAAAAGCCATAAAATGATAGTAAAGCGTGTTTTAATTCCAAACTAATTGTGCATCCAAAGAACACTATCAACTCACAGTTTTAAATTTGATTAATGCATTAATTTTTACAATTTCTCAGAAAGTTAAATTGTAAAAGTATAAACTAGTTATTTTTAACATTAGCTGACAAACTGAATTAAGGTCAAGTACTTCTGCTATGTATTTAAAAACCATAATTATCTAGATCAAAAAAAGCAGAATCAAGTTACAATCGTTTACAGCTAAACAATGAATATAAATTTTCTTTTCAAAACAAAAGTAGAAACGCATAATATTTTCCTACTCAGAAATAAAAGAACATTTTATGAAAAATGAAAATAAATCCTATTACTGCTTAAATTTAAGCTGATTATACTCAATCAAATCCTGTTCAAATACTTTCTGACTAAAAAAGTGTAGTCAAATTCGCGAAATATCTCTTGCATTTGAATACTTAAATATACTCGGTAAATTGTAAATTTCGGTACAAATGAAAGCAATTAATATAAAGCTGACACCTTTTTAATAATTTTCACTTTTTTTCTAGCGCATTGGCAAATTATTTGATTTCAGTTTCATTTTATTAACATTGCTTTAGCACTTTCTTTGCAAAGGAGTGTCTTAAACTTTCTGAATAAACATTACAGATAATTAATATATTTTACTTATTTAAAACTGCAACAACCAGAGCCTTTCAAATAGATTAATCAAACGGCTATTTATATTTCTCTTACCAAACCAAATGAAGTGCATAATATTACTAAAATGATATTCTGACAAAATAATGCGACTTGGTTTGATTATTAACCAGTGGGCGAGCGTATGTGAGAGATACACTAGAGATGGATTTCGTTTTACACCTTCAGATCTGGTGGCACTGGAAACGCCTGTCTTTGCCTATTTGTCCCCCTCCCTTTGACCTACTTTGAGTTGTCGTCATAAGTTTGTGGCCTTAGTAGGTTTCTGCCGATCAGATATTTGTATTTTAGAGATACGTAGGACCGTTCATGTAAGTTTTTGTCACATCTGATTTTGTAGGATTTTACAAATAAATCCTTATTGTTTTAGACTGGCGACAGCTGGGAAATGCGCTTACGAAGGAGAATTTTTAAAAAAAAATCACCCATATCTCTAAAAAGTCAGTTGAAATTAAAAATGCTAAAGAGAAAAGCCGAACAAGGTATTGAAGAAGTAGAAGATGTGACGTCAAAGAGAAAACCTTGCCAGAAAGAAAAGCGGACTAGAATCACGAGGTTCGGTTGTTAGATTTTTACAGAAATTTATGTTTGAAGCACACTAAACATATTTACTCAAACTGCAACGCTGCTATGAAATAACAATCAAACTATTTTCTTTCTTTTCATATCTAACTTTCAATTACTTTTTTCATTTTTATACATAAATTCTGTATTTTTGCACTTCTATATTTTATATGCAAATTGTCCGATCAAAATATCAACAATTTCATTTATATTATTTTTGAATCATTTCAGTTAACATGTGGTCATTTTATATTGTTATTGCAATCTATGTTTATATTGTTTCTGCTTCTTTTTAAGTAAAAAATGCTTAAAATGATTGTAGTTATTAATAGTAAGCTATTTACAATACAATTTCAATAGTTACTCTTTCGAAAATTTAGAATTTACTATAGCGTATGTGGGAAATACAAGCGACCTTTCATGTTGGTATGACGGCCGCGCCCTCTGGAAGGTTAATGTTTATGTTCAATGCGTTGATTCACTATTATTTACTTGTATCATGAATAGTAATAGTTATTCATTTTTAATTGCTTTTACAAGAATACTGTGCTGTTTAAAAATAATGTCATAAAATAGAAATATGTTACCTGTCATATGTAGATAAAATAGATATGCTTTTTCTAATTTTATGATGCAGTGGTATAAATATTAAGGTGTTAAATAAGTTCTTGCTAAGGTTTTTTTCTTCTTTTTTTTTTGCGGAAATCAATGCTTTATTTTTTTAAATATTTAAAAATATGTTACTGAAAGTATTGTCCATCACTAATCACTACTTTCCTCCATATTTTTAGGAGCATTTGTATTCCACATCGAAAAAAATCAAAGCAGCTTTTAGGTTATCAAAGAGTTGACCCAATTTTTGGCATATTCATAACAACCGAAGGGCTGCTCAGCCAGGTCATATGTCATCGACCTTAAAAAGTGATAGTCGGATAGGGAGATGTGCAGTGCATACGGTGAATGAGGTTAAAATTCCCATTTAAGCGTTTCCAAGTTGGTTTTTGCCGGTTTTGCAATATGTGAATGAACTTTGTCATACTGAAAATGACCTTTTCGTTTCTCAGCTTCTATAATGGTCCTTTTTAATGCAATGTTCGGTTTCATTGCTCCAATTGTAGTCTGCAGCCATCTTCTGTGAAGATGTCATTTGGTTTGAAGTGTTTATAACACACTATACACTGCTGTTCCCATCAAATGCAGAAAATACTCTTGGATCCATGAATATTCGACTTTGTTGAAGATGTAGGTTCATGACCGGGTTTACAGATTTTTCGTTGCCAGTTACGATACAATGCAAAAATCATTTCCTTGTCTGCCAGTTGAAGCAGTTTTTCACACTCCAAAAGATTCCTTTTTCAGCTTTAACTAGCAACTAATACTTTGCTTACGAATCATTCTTAATGCTTTCAAAAATTTCGAAACTGTTATGTGATCAACTTCTAATAATTCTACGAGATCAGCTAGCATATGCCATGAGTCTTCATGCAGTAATTCTTCCAATTGTTCAGCTTCAAACTTTTTTGCTGTGCAAGAGCGGTCTTTATCTTCAAGATCAAAGTCCTTATTTTTAAAGTGTCTAATCCAGTCGCTACAAGACAGAGCATCGTAGCCATAAAGTTTCAACAAGAATTATTTGAGCTTCAAATGCAGATTTTATTTGATACATTAGTGCCGTTTAATTCCATACAAATACTTTTTTTCGTATGAAATTCGACATATTTAGCGCAATTAAAAATAAAGTTGTTTGCACTTACTCTAAATAATATACACTGAATCTCAAATTTGCTTATAGTATTCGTAAATAGATGTAACACTATCATGAATTAACGGTAATGCTATCTGTTGGAAAACAGCGAGAACTTATTAAATTCAACACTTCAAGACTAAGTTCACATAGACGATGCGTGTCTTATCTAGATTCTTAAAGTAATTACTCTGTCACAATGCTATCATTTACTATATTATTACATTTACGGAATTAATAAATATATAGAACATTAATCATGTTTACTAATGTTTAGACTCCCAGATGTATTTTGAATAAAGATGAATAAGTCGTTCTTTATTAAACTGTTCTGTTGTAGTATAATAAGAAGAAAAATAAATCAGCTAAAAGATTTAAAAATATGAATACCTACAGTTTAAAAGAATCGCTTTGATTCGAAATTAAGTATCGAATTTGAAACCTACTGAAATAGAAATAATTTATAATCTAAACAACCCTATATTATTTTTTATGAAAATAATAATTCTAATCTTTTCCACTTTCGATTGCTTTAATGATTTAAATCATGCTCATAATTGACTGATTTAAACTATTATTTAAAAATGAGAGCATTTCTCGAAGCGTATAATTGTTCTTTATTTAAAAGTGAAACTTTTGAACTGCGATTATTTTTGAAAATTTAATTATTCCTTGAAATTTCACAAATTTTAAAAATTCTCTTCAAAAGGAGATTTAATTAACTATGAGTATTGAACAATGAATTAAACCAGAGTTTAATTATTTATATTCACACATTTCCAAATGTTCTGTTTTCCTAAAATTACATACATTTTCTTGTTTTTCTGTTTACGGAATTCAAATAATGAATTAATTGTGACGTGGTTGGTTAGATAAAAATGAATGGGTTATTATTTCAGAAACTTTGAGTAATTAATGCTATCAAAAGCGAAGTTTTAAAAAAAGACTGATTAGATTAAGAATAATGTATGACAAATCTTTTGATCTTACAATGAGGTGGCCTGATGCAATTTTAATATTCTCCTCTGGAATGGTTTTATGGAATTCATTTTATCAAGGATATATTTTTCAAATTTTAAAATAAAATATAATTTTAATTTTATTTATTTTAATACAAATTTATTTTCAATAAGTTGGCGGTTAGAAATTATAAATTTTAATGATATTCCGAAATTTAATCGGATTTAAACTACGCATTAACTGGAATTTAAAGCAATTAGGATTTATCAGTTTGATCCTCCGATATTAAATTTTGTTGAAGTATTGAAAAAATACATTTGGAATTTTTAGTAATTCCCGTTTGTGTTAATATTAGCATTCAAATAATTCTTGCATATGGTTAAATAAATATTTTGTTCAATCATGCATTATATTTTTAAGTTACGCCTGTGCCCTGGCTTAGGTGTAGCACGTCTAACCCGGTTATTACAGGCTCGAGTCCTGGTTCGGACATGATTGCTCTTCCCTTGTGTTCTATCAGTTAGATGAGTCCCCTGTAAAAAAGAATTGTGCAAGCGAATGTGTGTGAGTCATCTTCATTTGAGCTAGAAAGACGTCTTCGGGTGTTTAGGGGTCTTTACCCTCAGAAGCCACTGCAACCCCTCTCCGTGTTAACACGGACACAGCAACACCAACAGCATTTTAAAGTTTTAAAAGGGAAAAAAGTTATGCAGATCTGTTGATTTTAGATCGAAGTCAATTTACAACGTAAATATAAATACAAGTTGCATCTATTATCAAACAATCTCATTGTCATGTTATTTTCTTATTCACCTTTTATGTAAAGAGGTTAAGAGCCTTGAGTTCAAACCCTCATTGACACTCTCTTCAAAACGATAAATCTGGAGGCGCAATTATATCTTCGGTAAAATAGTGGATCGAAAGCATAAGCTACAAATTCAGAAGTCTAAGTTTTGCTACACAGCTATCCCTGTTATACCTCATTTATTAAGACCTAATTATGTAGTTCTTCAAGTTTATAAACAAAAACATGAACATAGGTATTTTGTATGAACATTCTAAAATTCTTTCATATTTTAGATATTATTTCGAATAGAGAATGTTATTCTGCAGATATATATCTATTTTTCTAGTGAGCGAATGATATTATTTAGAGTTGAAGATTGTTAGTATCAATAAAAATTGCCTAAACTGCCAAGAAATAGATTTAATATATATACTTTCAAGCTAAATTAATATCTGGATGTTTTTAAGCAATTGTTTGAAGACAAATCTTTCTTTAATATCTAGGTGTTTTCATTTAATTCTTCAATCTGCATTTCCAATATTTGATAACAAATAATAAACTTTTCAGCAAACTTTTTTCAAAACCAAGTTGCCATAATTCCGATTTTAGTTGTTTCCATGATTGCTATTACAAACAGTAATAATTGTACATAATGTAAAATGTGTTTACTTACCCTTTTGAGGTCAAATAAATGTGACCGAATTCATATTTACTTTTTGAATTCGCACGCAACAAAAGTGTCCGAAATCGCTTATTATGATGTTTAGAAGCATGGGCGGATCAATATCAAATGGTACTTTCATTTGGTGGCAAGAAATAAATATGAATCTTTCCACTATAATACTTTTTACAATTATCAATCTAGCATATATTGCATAATAAAATATCTTAAAATAAATTCTCTGTTTACGTAATTGTATTCTTAATTACTGATTGGCCTTGGGTCTTCTACCATTGAGAAATCTTTAAGTACAACTTTAAGTACATAAGGTACGTAGGGATGTTGCTCATTAAATTTTAAAGGTTTCAACTCCCTTAAGCCCTTACGTTACGACAATCTGGGATTGAGATAATGATCCATAATGTATTCGAATAATCTGATTAAGTTCGCAATTACAAGACTCTTCGAAATAACTTATCTAACAATTAATGATTTGTTTGTAAATGAAGAAAATGAATGAAATCAAAAAATTTAAATTTGAAAATAGAAAAATAATTTTGATTTTGTATTAATGTGAGAATTATACTAAGAATTATACTCAGTATGAAATACAATCATAACATTTATATTGAATATTTTCAAGATATTACAAGCTATGAGGACACGTTGAAAAGATTTAAAAAACTAAATATATCTTTTTTCCTTTAGTTAATTTAATATTATTAAATAACTAAATAAGATTTAATTATTTAAAAATTTAAGAATAAATAAAAATAAGATAATTAAAATATTTCTGAAATCAACAAAAATTATCAAAATTGAAAGTGAAATAAAAATCTATATGGAAATCATGTTTCAAAAACATTAAATTTATGAATTCATAAATCTGATAAGATATTGTGACAGATATTTTTTAAAAAAAATAAGCAAATGCAATTATATTTTGGCATTAAATATTTATTAAAATTACTGTTAAATAAAAAGATTGAAAATAAAGCTTGTGTATGAAGAGTAAAAGATTTTAGGTTTCTTAAAAGCATTAACCTATTGCAAAATTAAGTCAAATGAACCATAAATACGAAAGTAACGTTATATGTACCACAAAGACGTTAATGTAACGAAATGAAGTGCAGGTAAGAAAACTTCTGAGATTTTCCTGATTAGTTACATAAGAATAAGCTCCTGTTCCATCATTTCAAAACCACATTGTAAATACAGAATGAGAGATTTTGTTGTTTCCTAACAGATTGTGCAATCCGCTTCATTTACAACAGATATTTATTTAACTTGAAGAAATGAAATTTCTATAATTTATTGGCTGTCATTAATTTATATTTCTTTAATCTATAATTTGATTTCATGATTTCAAACCAAAATGGCTTGTTTGCTTCATGGAAATTGTGATTTAATTTCCTTGATATTATAATGTTTTACAATGTTTAAAAATGAGTGGTTATAAAATATTTACTATTATTATTTTAGTGATTTTTCCAGCCATTTTAATGATTACTTTATATCAATGTATAACAATAAAAGCAATTATTTAAAAACCTTTTTCAGGCAATATTTTTGTTCAAATTGTTGATGATTCTAAATTTCATGTTTCATTAGTAGAAAAAAAATCAGAATTAGAAGAGAAAAGTTTTATCAATGCTCTACAAACAATAAGAACTATTAAAATATCAGCAAATCTTCCCGATTTCTTTATAAGCAATTTACTAATAAATATAATTTTGAAAAAATATATATTTATTCAGTGTAAAAATTTGTACAAACCAATAGAAAAAATATGAAAAAAAAATGAAAAACCAATAATTCTTAAGAATAAATATACCTACCGTACGCGAATACGAATCGAAATTCAAATGCAATGCATTGAATGACATTTAAATTGTTACAAGCACTTGTTCAGTTGACATTTCAATTTTCATGTTTAAATCGACTCAACATCATTGCACAGCAGCTACTTTAATTTAAACATACATTGCAGAATAATTATAACCGCATCTTTTGTTAAACTTCATATGATTTTAAAAAAACAAGATTATACATTAATCCTGTGATCTGAATTATTATTTTTCTATTTTATCTTATTAAATCAATCGAGAAATCGCCGAAAGATCCTCAACTAAAGTTGTGGATTTAGAATTTGCAGTTTAAATATTTCCTGAAAATTAAAGCTCTCAAGTCGAATTTATAATCAAGGATACTTTGCATCTAAAAAAGGGGGTGGGTGGGGAGATATCTGCAAAGAAAAGAAGGAAACATAAAATTTAATTCTGGGGCATACCAAATTCATTTTAAGGAATAATAGCAATTTAACAATTTCCGTATCTGTTGAATACTTGCAAATGCTACAAACTATTTTCAACTAACAAGCTAGTTCTGAAGTGCGATTTGCATAAGTTTTCAAATCGCTTTGCTTACGAGGAGCATAAAAACCAGCATAAAACAAGAAAACATGCACATTAGGAAAATATTTTGCTGCCGAAACGACTTACCATTTAATTTCCACAATATGAATAAAAAGAATGTCTTTGCATCTTTGCGCGAAAACACAAGAGAAACATGCAAATAATACAGAAAAATAATCTTAAAAGCAATACATTTCTCCCACAAATTCCATTTTCTTCGTAAAAAAGATGCCACACTTTACAACTTAACTTTCCACCAAATAAAAAAAAAGTAAAATACTGCAATAATAGAACGACTTTACTAACCCTTTAACAAAAAACGGCGAATTCCTGCCCAACTTTTATGACCGTTCTCTCCATAGCATTATCGCACCTTTGACCATAGAACACCATTCTTGCAATGGCCATTTCGTTCAAGTGGCCATATTTTTTATTGGGTAGTTACATTTTACGTATTCAATTTCCATGCGTGTCTCACGCAGTTACTGAATTTAATAACGGTGTTTCTAAAACGTGCCAGAATCCTTATACTCGGAAGCTAGAAAAACTTGCATTTTTATTTCTTTTTCATTTAATTTTGAAAGAATTAGGCTCAGCATTGAGAAAATCTTCAGATTTGACTTTTGCAAGAAAGGATTTCAGGGACATTTTAACTTTGGCTTTAAAAATGAAGAATGATTTTAAACTATAAAGTTGCACATAAATTTAGCGGTGTTTAGAAATGAAATATTCTCAAACAAAAAGATTTGCACTTCAGAGCATGGTCAAAAGCGCTACCAAACAAGAATTCGGAAAGAGTATTTACTATGTGAGAAAGAATGCATCAAAATACACTAAGAGACCTCTAAAGATTATATTCTCTTTGATAAGCGCTGTTAAATTTATAATGTAACTGTCACAATTAGGCGATAGAAATAATTCATCGGATCAGTTGTAAAACCGTTAAAAAACTAAACCGTTGCAAAAGTAACTTGTAGATGCATGTCCGAAACGTAGCTACTTTTGAATAAATTTTAATTCATTATTCCATGGGTTTGATACTCGTCTTTTTAGATCGCGACACAAGAAAAAAAACGCGAGAAGTTTTTCTCTTAAATATTTTACTAAGATATTCTTTTTGTGATTTTTTTTGTCATTTGTCTATTTAGAAAAAAGAATAGATCAAGGATTTTTATCCCTTTTGTTGGAGCAAGAGCAATTGCGATGGTCCTCTCAGTTTTAGAGGTGTTACAAATTATTAAATAAAAAGTGGGATTTGGATCAAGAAATGAAAGAAAGTTTCAGAATAAAGTAATATGATCTAATTTAAGTAAAAAAAATAGGAAATTAACTAAGATTTAAATGAAGTTAAGAGAATTAGCATTACAAACATTACACACACACACACACACACACACACACACACACACACACACATATATATATATATATATATATATATATATATATATATATATATGCATGCAAGCATTTATATATGTATACAATATATATATGTAAAGATAGATCAAAATCGATATAAATCAGAAGTTGCATCATTTTTACCTCATGAGTAACTTATTTAAAACGATTAACATTCTTGTTCTTTTGTTTGAAAAAATATTTAAGGCAAAATTTTATTAAATATAGCATAATATGCTTAAAACTCCCTTAAACTTCACAGTTTATGCTTCTTTCATTTTGTTGTTAAGTATTAGATCTGTAAAAACACAATAAATGTCAATCGCTAAAATGGAATTTTTCTTTCCTTTCATTCAACGTTTAATTTAAGAACATTACTAATGCATTCATGGAAAGTATTTACAATATTAATTGATAATTATTATATCCAAACAGAATGATTTTGATTCATTTCTTATTCTTATTCTATGAAATGAAATACAGAATCTGGAAATGGTAATCTGTTAACATTACTATAAAAAGTAGAGAAAAATCATTTTCATTTTGAGAATTAAAAAGAAAATAAGGAAGGAGAGATTCGAGTTAGCTTCTCATAACAATAGTATAATTTATTGATTATAATCGATTTAAAATAGTATTTCTCTATTAGAGAGTTTCAAAAAAAATATGTATTCCCAGAATCATTACTTAAAAATGTTTAAATTTATTTGCGCTTTTCAACATAAATATTTAAGTTAAAAGTAACATGATTAAAATTACAATTATTTCCATCTCACAATTGAGTAAAATCATCTAAAAATTTTTTACTTCATACTTTTGGCAAAAATTATTCTACTTTACTGCAGCTTTATGTAAACTATGCAAAGCTGGGACTTTTTTAAATATTTTTATTTATCAGAATTTTTCATTTTCATCTCTAATCATTTCATTCTCTTTCATTCTTTCTCTTTCATTTTCATCTCTTGCTCTAATCAATATTTTTTTAAATACCTCTCTATTTCTATTAAATTTATAGAAAAAAAATAAAAGCAATTTTAATATAAGTTCGATTGCTTATGTTTTGAAGTAGATATGCACGAAATTGGAAAATTTTGAAAAACTAAGAAAAAGGGATTTAAAAATTCTAATACATAAATATCATTATTAAATCACATTAAAATAAAAAAAAATGGTGATTATTAGCAAAAACTTCAAAAAGACTGTGGGTCTTAATAACGCATATATTGAAATGAATTCGTATGTCATAACATATTAGTTTGATTTTTTAAAATTTTATAATGGATTCCAGCATGTCCAAAGATAATTTTAAATTTAACATTGAAAAAATGATAATAGGATATACAATATCCATATTCCAATATGCAATATTAGGGCACCAAATCCCCTTCATCAATTCATAATCATCAACATATATTCTTATTTAAACAATTTTTAATTTTATCATCTTAACAGCAATTTTGAAGAAAAAACCAATGCAAACTGTAATATCATCTTTTATTTTGGCTATTTTTCTATGTTTTGTCAGATCTATACTTGAAATGTTACCATGGAAATCTTTTATTTGTGTGTCTGTTTCGTTTATAAAGTGCTTATCGTTAAATGTTTTTCATTTTAATGTTTTATAGATTTCAGTTTCAAATGCCTATTTTTTAAAACTAGTTTGCATTACAAACTCAGTATCTCAAAAAGTTGTAACGACAAAGAAAAAAATGAATTACAATACATAGCATACTTTAAAGTTTTCTTTCGAGTATAGCCATTTGTTGGAAAATAAATACACGAGTTATTTTTTATTTCTTATAGGTGCCAAACATATTGCGAGAAACACATTACTGGAAAGAGATAAAATTAAAAAAAGAAATGAAAGTTTTCAAGTCCGTGACCATTTAGACACACTCTGATTTCATCATTTATTTACACGAAGCAAAATTTCTGCTTCCATATTTTTCAGCAGTGAACTGGTGTCACGTTTTCTCTGAAGTTAGCACCTAGTTCATGATTCTCGTGTAATGTCCCCAACGAAAATTTTTATCTACACGATGAAGTAGAATAAAGAACATGAAGAAACTACTTCACGTTGATGTTAATTATGTATTAAGTTCATCAACCGGTTTTTATAGTTTAGCTTTCTTGCGTGTTCTTTTTCTTTATTCAAGTGCAATTCTTAAACGCACTTCGGGGAGTTTTTAATATCTTTAGGCTAAAAGGAAAAATCATGTTTATGTCAGAGAAAAGAATGTAATGTGGAGTGTACATAGATATCTTGTTGGAACAAGGGAAAAAAATAACTCTTTCGCTACATTATAAAGATTAATTGTTTGTTAGAAAAATATTTGCTCATTTTTCAATAAAAAAGTACCATGTTTTCAAAAGTGAATGTTTTTGTTTGTTGATGCAAACATTTTGTACAAATAAAGCTTTAAAAGTCAATTATATTTTTATTTTATTTATCGCTTTTCTTTTGGAATTTTTTTTAACATTTTGCACTGAAACTTTACACTTCTTGAAAATTTTTATTATTCATACTTTTCAAAAGATAATATATTTTAAATAGTTTTCTACTTACAGAAAATTTTTAATACTTTAATGCTCCTTTCACTTTCAAACAGAGAAAATCATTACAAGATACTTAAATAAAATAAGAGTTGCTGGATTTTTTTCAGTTTTTAATTTAATATAGTTTAATACTGTCATTAATTAAAGAAATTCCCAAATCATAATAAAAGAATGATTTATTTCTTAAAAAATGTGTTTTTAAAATAATAACCAAATTAGAACAATACAGTAAAATCATATCTTTGATATGTTTTTTTTTATTTTTTATCACAAATTCCTTTAAAAGAAATCCTATATTTTAACCGTGTACTGTTGTTACTGGGTCCATAATTCGAATCCTTATTTGGTTTGGTTGTTTTTTTTCAGTGTTCTATCTATCAGGCTGTGAATGCGCCTCCCGCCCTTGTAAAAAGGGGTTGTGCAAGCGAATGTGATGCATGAAGTAGCTAAGTTGTACTCTTAGCCCTAGTTGGCGTTATGGGAAAAACAAGAGACACTTGCTCGATTTAAATCTTTGACAAATATCTGACAACTGTCATATAAAGTACCATATGCTACAAGACAATAACAGCTATTGATACTTCGATAATGTTTTTCCAATAATATTAACCCTGTGATTATTATAAGATATTCTTATCCTCTTTCCTCGCTAGTTTATTGGATCAAAATATACAGTGGTCTCACTGATTATTTTATGTTTTTCATATGAAATATTGTCACATATGAGAAAAATAGATAGAAATAAGTGAAAATATGTCCATATGTGATAGATAGATATATTCTAATAAGTGAAAACAAGAATAAGCAAGTCTCCTTATGGCCAAATATAGTTACACGGGTGACCAAAAGAGCCTTCCAGTGTTTTGTTTTAAGTATTTCAAAAAGCATAAAGCATCTTCTTATACGCAATTTCATATTAACACGTTCATTGCCATTACCCATGCATGATATCAGACCATCTATCTAATTAGATGCCTCCTTCTTTGCTGTCTTTTAACTATAGCAGAGAAGGTGTCATCTTATAACATAGATGGTTTGGTACAAATACATATTATTTGTAACGCACAGACGAATTCGCGGTGGTCAATGTACTAACAAAATAATTGAAAATTATTAATTATTAAAAATCTTTTTTTTATATTTTCAGTTAGAAAGCTAAATAGTTCCATGTTTTACTGCAGAGAGTATCTCATTTTAATATTTCTGCACCGTATAATATTATTAAAATATTATTGTTGTTTCTGATAGCACTTGTCATCGCCTAATGTCTAAATCAGTGATTTTAAGCCGGAATTTTTACGTCTCTTGTTCTTCAGTAGCTCCATCAAGGTCCAAGAATTCGACTTAGCTTCTTGCAATTCGCAATACTTTTTACGAGGTGAACTTCATTCATTCATTTATCCACAGACCGTAATTTAGACCTGAACCAGAGAATGATTACCTTTTATCTTGTACTCATTACCCAGAGTCATTACTCTTGAGGACTTTTTGACTAAGATATATTCATATGTTTGCCAGCCACCACAACCACTACACACGGAGGGTCACCAGGTGGGGGGAGGTTCGAACACACAACCCAAGGGATGCGAATCTAAGGCCTTACCAACCAAGTTATTCCAGCCCAATTATTAAAAGGCATTAAAGTATTAATTATTAAAAAATAATAATTATCTTTGGAAACATTTCTCAGTTTCATGAAATATTAATCTGCATAAATAAAAATGAATGTTTGCCCTAACCCAGTGATTCTCAACCTGTGGGGCACCCCCACAAGGGTAGCATGAGCATATCCAAGAGAAAATGTTATTTAAAAAAATTGATTAAGTGACTGAAAGGAAAGAAAACACCCACACATACAAAAAAAAATACATTTAGACATATTTAATAATTAACTTATTAAATTAAAACAACTTACTAAATTAAAAATAAATTTAATAATTATTAGTGACTTCTTCGGGCCTATTTTGCAGAGCAAAGTTTTCGAATGAGGGTTTAATATTAGAAATAGATGCTCTCAGTTCTTTTTCTATATTTATCTGAGATCTATATTTTGTCTTCAAAGAAGTCACCGCAGAAAATCCAGTTTCACAAAGGTAAGATGTTGAAAATGGTAGTAGAATGTGAAATGCCCATGTTTTTGGTGCAAAAAACTCATCATCCACTCCTGCCTAAAATTCAAAGAGTGATTTATTACTAAACTGTCCTTTGGTTTCGCTGTTTGCCGTGAAGTCTATGATGGTTTCTTCCTCTTCAATTGGGGTCCTTCGGGAGTATTTTGAAATGGATCCCTCACTCACTTGTAACTTGATATCAGTTTGTCGTCAACAAGAAAGTACTTTTTAAAATTCTTTGCTAAATAATTTTCAATGGTTACAAAAACAACTTTTTCATGTTGTTTTTCAGCCTCGTAATTTTTAATACAATCATTCGAATTCGCAAACATTGTTAAGTTTTCTTGCTTTAAATTTCTGCTCCACAATTCCAAATTTCTACAAAAAGCATTAACTTTATCACTCGTATCCAATATATGCATATTTGTTCCTTGCAGTTGAAGATTCAAGTTATTTAATTTCTCGAATATGTCGACCATGTAGCTCAATTTCATCACAAATAAACTATCGCGATAATTCTCAGCTTTCGATCTGTTTTCCTCTTCGAGGAAAATGGCGATTTTTTCTCTTAATTCATAAACACGTTGCAAAAACTTCCCTCGTGATAACCATCTTGCTTCGCAATTAAATAGTAATGCTGAATGCACTGCACCCATGTCTTTACAAAATACGGAAAAGATTCTTGATTTCAGGGGACTCATTTTTATATAATTTACAATCGTAGTTAACACAATATTCAAACCAGGACTCATTTCTTTGGAAGCCAAATCTTCTCTATGGATCATGCAATGTGTCCATACTCCCTGTGGTGATTTTTGTTTCATAAGTGCTTGAATACTTTGGAATCTTCCAGACATAGAATTAGCACCATCGGTGCATATTCAGACGCAATTTTTTCATTCTATGTTTGCCTCTTTCATAAAATCATTTAAGATAGCAAATAATGCGAGTGTTGTTGCTTTGAGTTCTATTGGTTTGCAGAAAAGTAATTCTTCTACTACTGACAAATCATCACAAAATCTAACATATGCAATGAAATGAGCATCTTTATTACTATCTGTTGCCTCATTGAGCTGTATTGAAAACATTTTGTAACGTAACTTCGACAAAAAGTGACACTCTTTTCTTCAACTATATCAGCAATTCGACGGGCAACAGTATCATTTGAAAGACGTATAGACAACAATTGTTTTGCAAAATTATCTCCAAACATAATTTCTACAATCTCAATTGCGGCTGGCAAAATAAGCTCTTCACTAATGGTGTGGGGCTTTTTACATCTGGCTATTTTATATGAAACTTTGTAGGAGGCAATTAAAACTTTTTCATTCACAAAGTATTTTTAAACATTGAGTTTTGCTTTTAATATGATTTTAATTTTAATAAGAAGAATTGTCTGAGTTTGTTTACGTACTGACTATGAAGCGTTTCCAATGTCGTTTAAGTTTATTAGATTTCATGCTGTCTGACATTAACATTTTTGAGCAAATGATACATGGCCTTTCTTCTGCATTTACTTCAGTACTGGTGAACCCAAAATTTAAGTATTCTTGAGAATATTTTCTTGATTTTATTTTCGGAACCACGCTCGTCTGTGTACTTGTTTATGCTTGTCTATCGTCTAATACTCGCTTACGCCCGCTTAAAAATTTATCCATGATTCTGCATAAGTCTGCTGCCGTGAATATTTAATACGGTGAATTGCAATTACACGAAAATATATATATCATACACATTCAGAATAGATTCAATAGCGATAGAAGTATCGACTCGAATGAGATTGTCTGGAATTGAAATTGGCGCCATAGAACTTTCTCCTTCTCCCTGTGAGAAAACATTTGTTCACATCTGCGCACGCTCCTAACTTAACTTTTAAGCTGACCAAACAAATTCCAAAAAAATCGAAACTTCTCGCGAAACCGTGAGAATGCCAGACATGGCGGGACGCAAGAGCAATAAAAAGGCATAGGATTCTTGTCTTTTCAATGCTGAGGATTGGTGCTGCAAAATGTCAATAAATTTCCATATTCTTGGTAATTCGTAAAGTTTAAAATTAAGGTTGTAGTGTAGCTTTAGCGCCAAAATACTCAAAATACATTATTATTGTATACATTTTACTGTATGTGGTGGGGATGGGGGGGTGCGATGAAATTTATGATTGAAAATTGAGCCGTGAATACTAAAAGGTTGAGAAACATTGTCCTAACCTAAGCCGTTCATCTGATTGCAGTGAAACTTGGCCAGCTTATTGTTTACAACTATGAGATGGTTATAGGGATAATACAATTATCTAAAATTAAATAATAATAAAAAAAATTGAATCTCAACCGCATCTATTTACCAAGAATTAATCTACAAATAGATGACAGTAGATTCAGTAGGAATGCTAAATCCAAGTGAAAGATTAATATGTTGTAGCTATAGAATGCATATGTCATGCAAGTCATTATCAGAGGTAACTTCAGATTATGCGAGATAATTTTGAGAAGATCAAATTTAGGGGTTTTATATTTTAATTAAATTTTAGCCTTTTCTGCAGTAACGACCAAAAATATTGTAGTACAAATAATTTTCCACTATCTTAATTTTCAAAAAAATATCTTTTAAACTATATTAACGATTTTGTGGTAAAAACATGTTTTCTATGTTTAATCAATTTTAAAAGAAAATATTTCAATTATATTTTCTAAAATTAAATTTGAGAATTCTGAACAAATATTAAAAGCGTCACAAGATTTAATAAATAATTTCTTTCATTACCATTCTGAAAGATAGGCCATGTTTTATAATTCTAAAGGAATAAACAAATCTAAGATATAAAAATGAATGTGTGTTTGCTCGTATTTTATGAATGTCGTACCATTCACCCTATTTCGACAAAACATTGCCATGATTGATTGCACTTAATATTATTTTTTTCGGAGGCAGCAACGTGCCAGGTACCAGATAGTTCTTAATAAAATCAAAGTCATACAAAATAATATTTTTAATTTAAAGTATCTAAATAATAAAAATAATACTCAGGCAATATTAATAGATATCTTATTAAGTGAAGAAGCGTTTTATATATTTAATTAAATTAATTTTGAGATGACCATTGCAAAAAAAAGTTTCATGGCAAGTATTTTTTTCAAAAAATTGGCCTAAAAAGAACTCTTTCCATACTTTATGAAAAAAATATATTTATTTCGAGTCGGTATAGACAGATTGATTTAATTAACAAAGACGAGAAGCCAGACCAGACTTTTCAAAACCAATTATTGAATCCAACTGTGGCAGTTGCACGAGTCACGTCAGGAAAAATAAACAAGTTAAAAAGTAAAAGTGACATTCAACGGCAGAGTTTCCAAAAGGCCTTAATTATATCTGAATGCGCTATCAATCAATTGATGTCAGAAAAATGAACTCTGCGCAAACGAATGAAGTGAAACTATAAGTTCGGATTCGCTGACAGCTGAATGGATAGCCTCCATTTTGTTTTGTCCGCTTCTTTCTGGAAATACATAAGATGCGATTTCCCCATTCATTATCGCACTGGTGATAATTCGATTGTTAGAGCTGACAAACTGGGATTCATAATAATTATCACAATTTTCAAGAGAGATAATAATGATACAATTGGCTCGACTCCGATTTCCGACACTCCAATTTATCATGTGTTGTTTGTTTTGCTGTGATTATTCACAAGAAATCTCATTTATATTAGAGCCGGTTTATTATAATTGGTTCAAAAACACTTTTGAGCTGAATTGAAAAAACACGAGCGGAGTACATCAAGGCAAAATCAAGTATACCAGATGAATTAGATTTCAGTAATAATAATATAAATAACTACGCAATTTATAAAAAATGCATTGCATGCATAAGAAAACATGACAAGTTAAAACTTCCATTCGCTTTTTAAAATTTGTTCTTATAAATAATTTTAAAAGGGCATGGATAAGCAAATTAGTAAAATTAATAATCATAAATAAATTAGTAAAATAATATTAAAAAAAATACAAGTAATAAATTTTAAAAAAATCAATCTTACTTAGGTAAAAAAAAAACTATTTTTATTTTATTTACTTTTTATTGAATGAATACCCCCAAAAAATTATTAAGTATCGAAAAATTATTGATTTTTGTAAGGGTTGAACTCGTATTCTTTACCTTCACGTGAAAAGTAATGAAATCTTCGCCTTTTACCGATGGAACTACTGTCTGCTGAATTCAACTCTGGTTACAAACTGCTTAAACTCTATTTAAAGTATAAAGAGGAATTTAATTTAATCAATGATTTAATATTTTAAAAAAAGCATTAACATTGTCATACACTATAAGTTAAAAATGCATTTACAGTTGAGTGGCTGAATAAAAAGTATTTTATTAAAGATTGAAAATTAGAACAAGATATATAAATAAATATACACAGGGAAGAGTGTGAATTGATAGTAGGAATTGAAAAATATGTAAAATTTATCTTGGAGTCAAATTATTGCTTCACAGTTTTTTAGTTGCTTGAATAAACAAAATTGTTTTTGTTATTTTTTGGTAATCAGATATTGACATTTTCAAAAAATAAACAATTTGTTACAGACTTTTTCATTTTTAAATATTCGCGCTGCACTGAAATATTATTAAAAAATGTCGCTACGATAACATGTGACGAAACTTTTCTGCATATATTGAGGTACCTAATATTTTAAACATTCTTCTAATTATACTTATTCTTCATCAAAGTTAGATAAATAAATATAAAATTGTCTAGAAATAAACATTTTTGAATTCCCGAAAATGAATATTATAAAAAGGTATTATACGCAAAATGTATCCTGAGATATATGATCATATTCTCTAAGTAGAATTTTACTAGTGTTTTTTTTTAATTACAAGTATGATAACTTATTTTCATTGTTACTAGCTCATGAACTAAAACAATTAAAAAAGTCATTACTGACAATATTTTGCTGTATGTCTACATATTTAATCACAGTTTTGTGAATTTTCATACATATTTAATGATTTATAATTGTCAATATATACAATTTGATCAAGAAATAACAGGAGGTGCTCGGAGCTTTGTAGGGTGCTATGTACTGGACAAAAAATAACAAAATTTGGCGCCCGTGCATTAGAACTTGAGGTTTCAATTTATCAAGAAAAAATAGTACCACAAAACGGCGATAGGGGAAATTCTGGCTCTGCAATTGAAGGCTCCGTTATGTAATCTGAATCTATTAGAACTTAGTCAAACGTTATCGAGGGTAAAAGGAAGAGTTGTCGGAATTCAAGCCATTGTGCAAGTATCCGATCGTAGATGACGCTATCACTATGTGAAGGTTTCTTATTAGTCAAGTAGTTTCATCAGCGAGATGAAAATATGAATACTGCTCTTGGTGAATACCAGCTGTAAAACAGTTACATAAATTATCAATAAACATAACTAACTTACAAAGAATAGTAGAAAGATTTGAAATAACTAGAATTCTTGATGCCCGACCAGGCCTAGGAAGATTTCTAGATGTGGGATTACTTCAAAGCTTGAAAAGCGTTGTGTATCCAGGACATGTTGCTGACGGTGAAAAAAAATGAATTTGAAACGAACAAATAATGTTCATGTCAGAAGACCGGATTTCGATGTACTGTTAGTCACCCTCGAAATCCTCATGTACTGTTCGAAATTAATTACTCAAAAATCATGCTGATGGTTACCATGAGTCAAACTTGTAAGTTGCTATAATAAATGATTTTTATACGGTATTTGGAGTGTTTTAATTTACTGTTTTCATTGGTAGTTTTGCATACTTTTTTCTCACATTATGCAATTGCCGCGCTAGAATATTTGGTACTAATTTTTTTCTTGATAAATCGAAACCGCATACTTTAATGGGTATGGTGGGCAGATTTTGTTACATTTAAGTAAATAACACAGTGCAGGGTATCAAACACCACCTGTTATTTCTTCATCTCTCTATATATGTATAAAGAGAAAGATATCGCCATTATTTTTTGACCTGAGGTTTATACTCTCCATTAATACTATTTAACTTACTGATTTGTTAAAGTGTTATTTTAATTTAAGTATGCATATTATTTTATTTTTCAGTCAAAAAAAGTGTTGCGCATTATTATATTTTAAACAAAGCTAATTTGATATTTAATAAAAGGGATATTTCCACATTAGATCATAATGGTTTTATTAATGCAATAATTTATGTATTGAAATAATACGCGAGAAATTTCTTTACTTAAATATTATTTATCGTATAGTATCCTTTCGTTTAGCTATTATTAAACATTTAATCATATTTTCTTCGAAAAATGAATCATTTATGAAATGAAATAAATATTATATCAATGAATTATTATTTGTTAAATTTGCATATTTATGATTATATGAACTTTTACTTTCCTCTTTTTCGCACGGTCTACATATTTATTATGAATTCATTATTTCTATAAAATTATATATTAACTTTTGGAAGCTTAGATGTTATCTATTCTGAAAATACTTCATACCTTTTGATAATTTTCATCTTGATCAATTTCTTCTGATATTTTTATTTTCAATCTCCTGCGTAACTGAATATTTTCTGTTTAAGAGCATTTGCTTTCATTCTATAACCGTGAATAAAACCGAATTTAATCTGTAATTCAACATGAGAAATAAAAGTATCTTAGTAGAATTTTGGAAAATTATTTGATTAACTAATAGTTATTATTGTAATCAAAGTTAATTTAATACTAGATGATTTCGAATAGGAAATAATATTTTCTATTGTAATCTCTAACTTCAGAAAAAAATTATTTGTCATTCGGTTTAAAGAAATGAATGATTTTGATGTACGAAGGATATAAGATATATGAAAATATTCTGTAAAAGAAAAAGGATCTAATTTAAAATATTAACCTTTATTGCTATATCTTGTTTTATATTTATAATGTATTAAGAAATTCTAGTGAAATGTGCACCGTGTGAGATGTGTAGGAACAAATAGAAAAATGAAGACTCCTAAAATTCCCTAACACAAATATAATTTGCTATTTTATCCTTTTTCCATCTAATATAATTGATTAATTTTAAAAACAAATTATTTTTAAACAGCCTAAGCATAGCAAAACGCAATAAAAATATCATGTAAATACTTGATGATAACGATTAATGCTACAAATCTTAGAAAATGCCCGTATCAATCAAGTAAAAAGAAACTTTAAAGCTACAATGTATCAATTCGAAAGATAAAAAATGCTATAAATTTAACAAGAGTTATTTATATCACTCGTGCTTTGAATAAATATTCATATCAGCTCTTCGGGCTGATACTTCTGTGTTATCAAAAGTATATGGTTTCAAAATAGAATATTTCAGAACTGATTTAAGTTATTGAATATGTACGAAGAATTTTCTGATATTATAGGGGATAGTATGTCAAATTCTGTTTACTTTACAGCATTTATTTACATAGAAAGACATTAAATTCAGTCACAGAGAAAAGTGAACATTTTATGCATAAATGAAAAATAATTATCAATTTTGTATCAATGAAATTCTGAAAAATTATCAACAATTCCCTACGTTCCTCAAGAATATTTCTATCATCTTAAAATAAGATGATAGAATAAATTTAACATGTAAATAAATTTAATTTAATATGTAAATAAATTTAATTTAATATGTAAATAAATTTAATTTAATAGGTAAATAAATTTAATATGTATTTCATGACTTATAATTTGTGTTTCTACTGTTGGGAATTTTAAGAATATTTTCACAAATAGGCTTAAAATAAATCTGTGGAAACTTTGGGTCAGAAGTAATGTGTTATATTTAATTAAATACCCACTAACTAATTTTTAGAAAAGCTGGCTTAAAAACTTATGTATTATTCGAATCATGAATTTATAAACTCTCAGGTATAACGATCAATTACAAGGTGCATCAAACTTCTGACATAAAATTAAAAAATGGTTTATTTAATTATAATTATGCCAGAATCATAAAACTGGAATTATTTAAAAAAATAAATGAAGTCATGAACATTGACTGAGGATTAATATTCTTTGAAAACCAAAAAAACTTCTAACAAAGATTATTTTAGTTTTAAGGTGCATTTAGGTTTTATAATAATCATTTAAAAGATAAAGCACTAAAATCTAAGAATTACAGATATTTTCAGATTGATAATAAAGAAGAGATTTCCTGAATATAAAAATCCGTACTGAAAAATATGCTCAACCAATCATAATGAAATTTCAGATTATTGATATTCAAAAATAAGAGCTAGGAATTGTGAAGTTTAAAATAATTGTGGGCTTACAGTTGCAAATACAGGAAAATATCCGAAACTTTGAAAGACATCTACTTCTTTATTGCAGAAATCGTAAATGGTATTGCATCGATTATAAATATATGTCAAAAATTGGAGGTGTAAAGTTTTGCAAATAAGGTCATTGTAAAGGACCAATAAAAACTGAGTGCAATGAGACACTTTGAACAATTCGCAGGGATCGATTCAAAAAGCATCAATCTTAGAACCTATGTGAGAAGCGCGGTCTTTAATAAGCAGCGTAAGAAAAATGCTTCATTAATTATATACAAAGTAGTATCAACTACAGCAACAATTTAACAAAGTGATAAAGCTTAAATATAAATGAGTGGAATGCCGCTGAGGTTGAGCTAGCTTATAGACAAATTCATGTGATAAAACTAGGTAACGTTTCGTAAAAATTGTGTTTTTCGATGACACTTTTAAGAAACTTAATTCATATATGATATACCACAATCAGGAAAACCAGTTCACGGACTAGTCGCAACTTGGTTACATCAAAAACAACAATCTTATAACTAGTACCCACTCTTTAGGGGGTATTGCATCCAGAAAACCTAGATGTGGAATTTTTTCTTTGTTTCTCCCTTTATATGAAGAAAGTAGTAAGTAGCTATTTAAATGTGCGATGTTATTATCGATGAATGAGGCAAATTTCTCTAATTAGAAACATAAATACCTAGAACTGCGTTCAGTGGAGTGACGAAAATCCTCACAATGTTTCACCAGAGCAATTACAAAAAGCCAAAGGGATATTGAAGTTTGATTTCGCAAGCACATTTTTTTCAGCCAAAGCGTACTCGATGGACCGCCTACCAAAGGTTTGAAAATCTGCGTTATCACAAGTATACGGTACAATGCAATGCTATTGAATTTTGAAATTTTAATGAATTTAGGATAAAGGATAATGAATTAGGATTTCCATTGTAGGATAAATTTCCTTTTAAATTAACTGGATTACAAAACGCTGTGCCATTATTAATTGTAATATTTTCTAAAACAATTTTCTTGTCGATTTTCATTCTGACTATTTTTCTGGAAATGAAAAATCGTTTCAAACTAATTTTTTCTCTATCGAAAGCTTGATTTTTTTCTTAGATTTATTTAATTTATTTTATTTCCTTAATGATATCGTTTTGCCATAACACTGCTTCTTAAACTTATCCTGCTACAAGAACTAGAATTAGAACCAGATCAACTTATTTTTTATGATTCTTTTTAGATTTCTTTTCCAAGAGATTTATAAAAATGTTAATCGAAATATATACGAATAATTTCATCATTACAACTTATTTCAATGACATTTTTTTGGTGGGTATAGTTAGCATAATTTATCAGTTACTTATTAATATGCATTTCTTGATTATTTGAAATAACATTGTGAAATTTGTCTATTGGTATTTTAATACTTATTATGGTACAGTATTTTATAAATAATAAATTATTATGGACCAAATATCGTTCAAGACAGTTTGAACATATAAAGTTCTTTTCAAACTTTCAATTATTTAAAAAAAATTAATTCTGAATGGAGTTTTTACTAATAAAAAGTAAACAATAAAACATGCACATGAAAAAAATGTAGAAATAAGTTTATTTCATTAAAAAATCACTGAAAAAAATTAAATCTTCTCGAATTTCAAGATTTTATGTATTTTTATGAGGGAAAAATATATATGGGGGGCTGGTTTTGATATGGGGGAAAACATCTTTTTTTCTAAATATTGACACGTGCGTTATCGAATAACCTCGTGTTCTTTTCAAGCCGATTTAACAGATTAATGACTTAATTAAGAGAATTCGTAAGAATTCAGAGAATGTATAGTTTGGAAATCAAGTAGTACTTTAGTTGGCGGTAAATAGCCAAATTTGAAGGCCTTCTGAATTATTTTCTAGTATCAATAATTTTTTAGAAATGTTTTTCTAACTAGGCCACTGAAATTTTTAAGGGAAAAACTATAATAGCAGACGATAGATAATTCAAAAGCTATGCAGTGAAAGCCGATTCCAAACTTAAACTACAATAGCAGATGATAGATATTTCAAAAGCTATTCTGTGAGAGGCGACTTGAATAAAGAAAAAGCAATAAATAGTCAATTTGTTTCCTTCACATTTCGAGGCTACAAAAATCTTCATTCGAAAACAATATCATGTTCTGATTTGATAAAAAAAATTTATTTAGCAAAAAATATGTTGATTCTAATTTATTGCATTTTGATTGCAATTGATATATTCATGAACATATATTTTATTCCATCTAATGAGTTCAAGTGCGTGTCGAAAACACTTGGTATTGTTGCAACAAATCCTACAGGGTATTCATTAAGGAAATGTATTCTCAAGAGAAATCTTTGGAGAATGGTCAGCTGCCTTTTCCTCATTATTCTAAATGTCTGGGATTAAACCTTTTAAAATATCTTCACTGTTTGCGTCTTTCTTGCATGAACACTCCATTAAAAATTCTTTAGAATTTGAAAAAAAATGAAGAGCTTAGAAAAGCCTTAAAAACTATGGATTATCGGCTTACTCATTCTTACTTTTCTTCTATGTAACATCAATATTCATATTTTCGACTTTTTTTCGGTAATTTTGAATCGTCGATGCTTTTGTAGGATCAACTTATAACAAATTATTCAACCGTATCATTTTTCAACGTATCATTACTATATCTGGATTTTACAAAACTTTCTGAATTTTCTTTTTTAACAGGTTGTCGTGAAACAGTTGATGGAGCCCAAGTCTAACGACTGAAAAATCAACGTACTTTCTGTTCGCGAATAAAACACTTAGAATTTTGGAGCCTCGGTAGCTATGTAAAGTGTGCTATTGCGAATTATGAAATCGAAATTCTTCTGTTTATTCTTCGGCTCTTTATAAAATTAAGTAGTCAGTTGTTGGAAATGTCTGCCCTCATCCGGTTTCTCATTTGCCTCATAATTAAACAGTAAACATTCGGCATTTTGGAGCACCTGGATTTATTTACCTTCCATAACCAATAGTTTTAATTTATCAGTTTGTCTTGTAAATCAGGACTGTCAACCTCTTTTCCTATTTACTTCTATCTTTACAGTTTTCTTCTTTAAAACAGATTGCATTGTCACATAGACTGATAGAAAAAAAAATTGTTTTATCTACATTGAATACATCATTAGGAGATTAATTTTTCTATCTTTTTTGCCATTTCTATGAAGCATCATCATTAACTAGAGCTGACTTTCCTTCACCAGTGATGATTAAAAAAATATCGTGACAATCAGGAAAGGATGTAAGCTACCCATTGCTGACTTTGGAATTGTTCGTGTCTAGCAAAGATGCGAACTTTCTCTATTTTTCACAAATCATTAGGTCATTAATGGAAGTCATTTTGTTTCCTTATATCATGGGTCCATCTTAGATTATTGTATTCTCGCTGCAATTGGATTATATCCGTCTAACATGCGCTTTCTGAATGCCCAAAGTTTTATACACGTTTAAACTTTTTTTTTAATTCAATAACATTATTTTATCTACTCTACTTGGGAAAACTCCGCATGATTACCTCTAACCGTTTTTAAAAACAATTGTTGGTTTTTATTCACATATTTATTTTATTGCCTTTTTTTAAGGCTCACAACTTATATTTTTTTCACATTAGTTACTACACCAATGAATTTCGGAATTTTAACTCGAAAGAATTTTATGTAGTCAGGCACAGCATGGCCAAATCTATGGCCCTTGTGCCAAAAAACCATACAAAGCCATCTTAGAGGAACTCGCCATCAATGTCATTTATTGTAGGTATAAGTCTTTTTCGTTTGATATAAACTTTATTCTAGCATCTTCAGTATCTCAATTTTAAAAAAGTAGCAATCTTGGATTGCGAAATCTTATATTTTTAGCAGCAATCAAATCACATCAGGCCTTTCATAGATTTCCTAGATTGCTTTTAACTTTTATTCAAAAGCTAATGCATTTCTCCGGATTATCATTTCAAATCTTTATTTACTGACGGTACTTTAAAGTACCCTTTAAAAGTACCATTCCGGCTGATATCATCGCAATTTAAGTATTTATTCTAACTGTATTTTAAAGAGGACGAAGAATGTATTTTCAATAGTAAGCAGTAAATAGCAACCTAAGAGAAGATTAAAAATATGTTGTAGTTAATTTAATTATTTTAATTATCTTCATTAATTAAAAAAAGTTCTTTTTATTCTTTCTTTTATTTTGTGCCAAAACTTTATTAATGATACAAAAATGAATTTGAAAAAACGATGGGAAAATAATTCTGTAAATACAGGATTAAAGCACATACACCCAAATTGCACGAAAAACTTCTTCAATCCAAAATAAAAAAAGCATGCAATCTAAGAATATTACGATTCGTATCAAATTGCAATTGACTTCTTGATGAAAGACTCAATTGCTTCTCAATCCTCTTCTAAAATAAGTTGGATAAATGCAATTTATAGAGACTCAAGCTGTATATACTCAGCAAATTCACATTTCCATTTAAACTTAGATTTCCATACATTAGGTTTCAATAGAAATCTTAGACACAACAAAGACATAATATATATTAAGGACTGTAAGTATCTGGTTTTTCATGCCGTATATTCCATACGCATCAAATATGTACAGATCCCAATTATTTCTTCCCCTAGCAATAAAATGATCAAAATAGTGAATGAGCAATGTCTGTGATCAATAGCAGGCAATGATTTGTGTGTGTGTAAGCTCTCGCGTATGCGTGTGTGTGTTGTCCCACATTTCGAAGATGCGGTTTAGTCTTCCAAGAAGAAAAACTAGATTATATGTATCATATCGTTAGAGGAAAAGACAAAAAGAAATTAAAACTGTAAAGATTTGCAATTGAAAAGTTATTATCAGCATATTCTTGTTCGAAATATATTTAGTAAATAGGAATTCGGTTAAAAGTTAAGAAAAATATAATTGGAGACAGATTTTTATCATAGAAACAGCCATGATATAAGAATTGCATTACAATAATCGTTTTTTGCACTGTCATTCGTTATTGGTATTATTATTTTGAAGACAACTATGCATTATTTATATATAAGAAGTTTTTATATTTATATTTTATATGTACATTTTCCCTCTTTCACAACATTTTAACACACTTTTCCCTCTAACTACAGCTCCACGATTTATTTTTTTATATTTTACTACGCAGACGATTTTATATTTTATCTATTTTAACTTAATTTTTATTTTTTTATTAATAGTTCTTACTTTAATAAATTTTCGTTTAAAACCATGAAAAGTAATTTTAGTGGGTCGATTTATAAAAGTGAAAAAGTTTTATAAAAGCATCTTCAATCATGCCTCTGAGAAGACGCAGAAGCCATTATCAACAGCTCACTCAGTTTGAACGAGGTCGTGTTGTAGGGCTACGAGAAGGTGGGTTTTCTTTCCGCGATATTGCTGAAAGACTTGGCAGGAATGTATCCACTGTGTATGAGTATTGGCGGCAGTAGTCAAGGGAAGGTACTGCCTCAGGAAGACCAGGTTCCGGGCGGCCACGTGGTACTACTGAGAGGGAAGACCGTCGTATTCGGCGTATGGCTGTGGCAAATCGTACTGCGTCTGCAGCTGAAATTCTAGCTGCAGTTGGCACCACATTGACACAACGAACTGTTAGAAATCGGTTACTTCAAGGACAGCTCCGAGCCAGACGCCCTCTACAGTGCATTCCACTGACTCCAAACCACTGCCGTTTGCGACGTGAGTGGAGACAAGCTAGAGCTCATTGGAGGACGGAGTGGAGATCTGTTGTGTTTTCTGATGAAAGCTGGTTCTGCCTTGGTCGCAGTGATAGCCGTTTGTTGGTTAGAAGGAGGCCAGGTGAACGCCTGCTAGTGACCTGTCTGCGGCCTAGACACACAGGGCCCTCCTGGAGTTATGGTTTGGGGAGCAATTTCGTATGACAGCAGGAGCACTCTCGTGGTTATCCCACGCACCCTGACTGCAAATTTGTACGTCAGTCTAGTGATACAACCTGTTGTGCTGCCATTCATGAAAAGCATTCAAGGGGGTGTTTTCCAACAGGATAACGCTCGCCCTCATACCGCTGTTGTAACCCAACATCCTCTACAGAGTGTCGACATGTTGCCTTGGCCTGATAGATCACCAGATCTTTCACCAATCGAGCACGTATGGGACATCATTGGACGACAACTCCAGCGTCATCCACAAACAGCATTAACCTTCCCTGCATTGACAGCCCAAGTGCAACAGGCATGGAACTCTATCCCACAAACTGATATCCGACACCTGTACAACACAATGCCTGCACGTTTGCATGCTTGCATTCAAAATTCTGGTGGTTACACCGGTTACTAATGAACTAACATTTCACTTTTGAAATGGCTCTTCTCGCCAATGGCTCTACCTGTGATCTTGAAACTTTAATCAATTAAATATGTTACCTAGACAAATATATTCCTAAAATTTCATAACTGTACAATAATTTTTTCTTGGTGTTAGGATTTTTTTCCATCAATATATATATATATATATATATATATATATATATATATATATATATAATTGAAATTTTTGAACATTTTGATTCATTATCTTAAGACTTTAGGCAATGGTTTGAAGAATTTTGTCATTTTCTCTTGCTTGGCAGTTTTTTAAAGCTCCTTCCATGAAACGGAGCAGTCGCATTAGAAATTTGACTCTTCAAAATAAGACTTCGTTCCACAGACGTTCCTAAAGTAATCGCAAAGCTCATTTGCCATTCTTAAACCTTCACTAAGATTTTTCAAATTAAATGTCACGTTTCCAGTGTTTGTTGAAGCCTCTTCTTCAATGGGCTGTGAATTGAACATTTCCTCCAAGTCAGTTTCAGTCAAATCTTCATCTTGCGATGCAAATAATTCCTGAATGTCACATAATTCTATCTGTCCGAACCCATTCCATTCGTTGTTTCGGCTATATTTGCAGTCAAAGTTTGAACTTTCACAGATTCTTCGTCCTTTCCGCAGTCAGAGCAGGCCACAGTTTTTTCCAGCGTGACTTCAATGTGTATGGCTTCAGTTCTTCCAATGATTCTTTTCTGTTCACGATACATTTTGCAATGTCAAATTTCTTCCAGCATTCCATAACATTCATATCAGGATTACATTCCATATTATCCAATATGATTTTGAAGGTTCCTCTAATGTAATAGAGCTTAAAGGCCTGGATTGCTCCTTGGTCCATAGGTTGAAGCAAAGCCATCTTATTGGGAGGTAAAAATGTCACTTTTACATTTAGATGCATAGTTTCAAGTTCGCGAGGATGACATGGTGCATTGTCCAAAACTAGAAGTGCTTTAAAGTCTAAATTCTGTTTTTTTAAATAAGTTTCAACTTCAAAAACAAAAAAATTCCGAAACGTGTCACAAAAAATAGTGCTTGTAACCCAGGCTTTCTTATTAGCACGACAAAACACTTACAGGTTGTCCTTTTTTTGTTTTATTAAAGTCCGTGTATTAAACGATCTGAAAAGCATCAGAGGCTTAATGACACAATCTCCAGATGCATTAGAACATAGCAGCAGTGTAACTCTATCTTTTGCTGCTTTAAATCCAGGAGCAGTCTTTTCGCTTTTAGAAATGAATGTTTTGTTTGGCATTATCTTCCAAAACAGTGCAGCTTCATCTGCATTAAATACTTGCTCAGGTTTGTATCCTCCATCAGCTACCAGGTTTGCAAATTCTTCTGGATATCGTTCTGCTGCAGCAGTGTTTGCAGTTGCTGCATCTCCAACGATTTTAATGTTATACAATAATTGTTATGCAATGATTGTATTTTACTTTTTTTTTATTAGTCCATTTGAGGAGATTCACAAAGGATATTGGGTTGGACACCTATTGGAATCCTTTTATGATTATGTATGTACTTATTAGATCCGTGAATAAAGAAATTTTTAGGCGCGAATATAGAAATTGGATAGCACTTTTTAAATCCGCGAATAGTGAAAACGCGAGTAAGGAGCTTTTACTGTAATATATCAAAAGGCGAAAGAGATGCAGACGACAATATTACACGAAGTTTATTTAGGCTACAAAAAGCGCGGTAGTTTCGAAACACCTGCCTACGCGACACAAGGTGTGTCCCGTTAAAATAAACCTCGAAACATCAATGTTTACTGGAACTTTGGTTATTGCAATGACGATGTTTTTTAATGATTTCCGGCACGTTTTAAAGAAAAGGCTGGGAGGAATAGAATCTACCATCAGGAAATATTTCAAAATCTGACTTTATCATGAAGCTATTTTTAGATTCAATTGAATATATTTTAAGTAAAGCAATATCTATAGAATGAATAAATTCATCGAAGGGTAGTCCACCGTAATAAAACAACTTGTAAAATAAATTATATAATTAGAAAAAATTCTTTATGAAAGGGGCACTTTGTATGTTTTATCAGATATTTCAGAAATTTTCTATGACGTACAGATAAGGTATCTTGGAGCTACGTTCAAATAAAAACAGCAATGAAGCTGTTTCGCAAGAAAGAAATAAAGAATTTTTTAGCTGCGAATACAGGAATTGGGTCGCATTTTTTGATCCACGAATAGTGAAAATGCGAATGATGGAAGCGCGAATAATCAGCTTTCAATGTAAATAAATTATTTGCTTAAAACCGATTTAATATGCGGTGGTTTACAAATATTTTATATAGAGCTTTTACAAGGAAACGTAAAAAAAGCTTCTATGTTGCTTGCTGAGATGTAATATGATAAAATTATTGCATAAGATAAGACTATATTTACAGTTATAAAAACTAGTTTTTATAACTAAAACTGTATACCATCACTAGTTTTAGTTATAAAAACTAGTGATGGTATATAACAGCAATCATTAAAAACAAATTAAAAATTGCAAAAACAATTACTTTCATTCAAGTAAATATCTAATCTTCATTGATAAATATACCTCTATTTAAGTTTTAGCAAATAAAAAGTTAAAGAAATTTTTTAGAACAATTGAAATTTGAAAATTATGTTTAATTAAGCTAATTTTTTGTTCAAGGATTCCATTTTTTATTCCTGAATCCTATTCAACATTGAATGCTCAAATTGTGAACAACTCCAACTGTAAATTAATGGGATTAATTATACTTATTATTAATTGATTTACTGAGAATACGGATTTTTTAAAAAGAAATCAGCAATAGCAACTTTTAAACATTCATTGCTCATGGAATGAAGTCGAAATGTAAAGAATTTTAATACCTAGAGCTCAAATAGGAAGAAATGTATTTTGAATGAATAGCATTTAGGAAATTTTAAAAAAATAAATTTGAAAAATATGTATAAATGGAAAAATAAATTTAGTTTATTAAAAATCGAAGCAATAAGATTAAGAATATTTCAGGTTTAAGGAAGATAATAACATTCAGTTTTATTGAAAATATCTCTATGATTTGGTATTTTAAGATAAACAATTTTCACTTTTCGCCTCAATGCAACCATCATCACATGATACAAGAGTTGGCAGTAAGTGCGTTCACCTATAATCGTGTTATAATTGAATCATTATCTTTAATGCCACTTTAACGTCTGCTAAATATACGATTATTTTATCTGGTCAGCTATATTATTGTTTGGAATCTATTACTCTATGGGATTTTATTAAGAATGTGATGATGTTTCAGCTCTCAAATTTTTACAGGTTTCAATATTTTTAACAGCAGACACTTTTAAATAATCTCATACAATATGAAAATTTTTAAAAATGTCTTCGTCACGTAAAATTTAAATAGATTAGTTTATTTCGTTTCAGATCATTAAAAAAACGCACTTATTAAAGAAAATTCGTAAGTACAGTATATTTGATTATTTCATCATTATTTCAAATGCATTGCAACAAAAATGATGTATGACGTGCAAAAAGATTTCAATAATATATGTTTTTGAAATAAAGATAGATATTTTGAAAAAAATGGCAATAGGACTTTTAAAATTGCTTATCTTAATCCTATTTTATTTATTCAATTTTATAATTATTCTTTCAGTCACTTCTTTTATTGCGCAAGCCAAATACATAGCATTTTAATGTGTAGTAATGGGCACCGTATATGAATGCTTTAAAACTCCGTACTAAATATAATAATTGTGATAGGAAAATTACAAATTCTTTATTTCCTTTGCAGTGCATGCATTTCATTATTTTTCGTTATATTTAGTGATTTTTAAAATAGTTTTAGGAAGTGGTTCAAATTACTTGAGATTCAGATTCAAAAATTAGTTTACTTCGTAACTAAGAGGCAAAAAAATCTTAAATCGCATCATATGAATAGTTATTCTTTGCTGCAACTATAAAAAAATTGCGATTTACATTGTTAGCAACAAAGTATAAATATTCCAATTTGTTTATGCATAAAAATTGTTTATATACTTTTAGAGAAAAAATTTATAAATGTAAATTACTTTTTAAAAACTTTTGGGAAAAAATTGTGTACTTTAGGCTCAAGAGAATACTTATCTATCAATATAATACTTATATATTTTAACTGATTGTAGCTGCATGTATATTTTTGGACCATCTAGGATGTTATGCATTAAAATATTTTTGGATGCCTAATTAATAGCGCCAAGTATTTTTATTTTTTTTAAATAAATGAAAACTAAGAAAACTCTGTTTAATTTAAATACAGTCACTATGGAAAGTTATTAAATGAACTTGATTTATAATATGATTCATCTCTTAGATTAAACTCCAACGATTTTATGTCTGATTGTATATATTTTTAAAATCTTAATAGCATCAATTGCTTTCTTTTATAATGTATTATTTAGTAGACATAATATATAACAAAGATTTATGAAAGAAATTTGATATAAAATGCTTGGTTGTGATATCTGAATTCTTGAGACCTTGCGAAGCTTGAATGTCAAAATATGGGATGATATTCAAAAATGCTGATCTTTTCATTTCATTAGAAGATGAATAAACATTTGGAACTAATTTCAGATTTAGCCAAGCTATTCAATAAGTGAAGCTTATTTTCGTTGCTATGTCTTTGAATCTTGCTATTATACTTAAATCGTGCTCTGTTGTGATTGTAAATGAATAATTTTAAAACAATTGTAAAAAAATCTATTTAAAAAAGGATCCAGTCATATCTATGCAAATGCTCTGTCCTAATAGCAATCAATTATTTTTTGATAAGGAAAGGAGATGTAGTGTTTTGGTAAGCATTTCCATTAAAGTAATTACCTCTTGTATTCAGATTCTTTACTTATGTGCCCATCAAATTTAGAAGTCTGAAACTAATAATCCGGATGAAACATAGCGAAAAAATAGTAATGCATGATGGCTGATCTAGCAATCAATGATCTTGGGTTCTAATGAATTTGCAATGAAACGGTATTTATAATCATGATATTTATGTTAGGGAAATGACAGAAATATCCGAAATTCCAATCTAACAATCAATGGTCTTCCTACCACTTGCAATATGACATAAAGTTTCATATTGTAAGCGGTAGAAAAATGGCACAAAATATAGCGGTTCATTCACTATCCAGAAATAAAAGATTTCTAAGAAGGCTTCAAACCAATTGTAACGGAAAATATTGTGATGCGATGAAAGCCTTAAACAAGGATTAACCACAATTCTATTGGGTCATGTGAAAGCCGCCTTCAACAAATGGTATAAGGATTACCGTACTCGTAAGGGACCTTAAGTGAGAATAAGTGAATTATTACATCGGTATAATGTGAATGTTCGATTTGAGGGAATTGCTTCCTGTATGGTAGATTCTCTACCCACGATATCTGAAAACCATAGGCAAATTTTGATAATAATGGTCTATTTGACAAAATAGCTGGAAATTATGCTTATAGTGGATTAAGATACATCGATAGCTGCTGAAAGACTCCTGGAAAGTGAGCATGACGATTCGGTATTTCTCTTAAATAATATTCTGATCAAAGTGCTCATTTGAATTCATTACTATGTAAAGAATTCATACATAAACAGAAATAAGGAAAAATTCATATTACACAAATATATCTACAGAATGTATATAAATATAACTGAAAAATAGTCAAAGTTTACCAGAAAGAAATCCTTCATAATAGCGTTGGAAAACTCGTATTTTGGTATTAATAATGTAATTCAGAATTGCCCATCACTAAATAAGAGCTAGATAATTTCAGGACTGTAGTCTGGCATACTTTCATATCTATTGCTAATTCTTTTATTTGGAGGACAGAATGTATTATCTCCCTCGTCTAACCAATGAATTATAACCATGATATGGAAACACGTTTAGAAAGCTCATACCACTTTGTTCGAGACAGCGTCAACTCAATATTTCAACGAAGTTTCCGAAGACGCCTTCCGATTTCAAATAGCATAGTATTATAGACAGAAGATGAGTTTAGTTATAAAATCTTAATTCATATCGTGAATAATATCAGCATTGGATAGGCTCGCACATCATTATTAAGAAGTATCGAAAGAGGGAAGGTATTCGTAGCAGCGAACTTTCAGTAAAGGCATTTTTAAAAACTTGTTAAGCAAATTTGGCATCAATTAATTGATGGAATCTCGAGGATGTTATCAATGAATAGATTGATGATAACTCGAGGTTCGACAAGGCTTAGTTTCCAAATTGCGGTAAAATTTGATTCCTCTAGAGTTGCAATTCTAGAATTGGCAGAGTTTTTGAAATTTTGATATATATATATACAGAGAGAAAGAAAAAACTGTTTCATGAAATAAGCGATTATTTATTAAGAAGTTTTTGAAAAAGTTGAAGAAACGTTGAAGAAGTAATTGTGAAGTCAGATTTCAAAAATAAATAATTTATAAATTTATAATAATTGTTTTTTTACAGAAGCAACATTTGAAATTGAAAATGAAACAAATGCAAACTCATTTTATTTTTTTATTCAATAACGGATTTCTCTATAAATGCAATTTCAGATTAAATGCATTTTTAAATTTTTTTTCTTGTATTTTGTATTTCTCGTTTTCATCAGAATATGGGGAAAAGGCATTGTAAAAATTTAAAGTAATAAAACATATTCTATCTAATATGTCATTTTCGGTTTGTAAAATGATGTTTGCATGCTTATTGCGATGAAATCCTCTTTGCTGCGATTTATGGAAATTGTTCTCAAGAAAAATAAAATTCATGGCCTCCAGCTATTGCTCATTGTGTGTTACCAATGTTTTAATTTTCATAAATAAAACCTTTCATCGCAAAAATAATAAATTTCTATTTAAAGTGGCAACAAAGCACTTTAAGTCGATTCTCCCTTTGATTTTCGCCTTAGATTTAGAGCTCCATGCCTGCATCTCTTTCCAAATAATATACTCGTTAGATTTCGAGGAAATCTCTAGCACAAATGAAATAAGAAATCTTGAAATGGAATAGAATATTCTGGAATTTATTCTTTGTAAAGATCTGTGGTTAATAGTTCTCCTCTATGTCTCAGAATCATTTCTTTAAAGTCCAGTATATGAAAATTAATTATCTTACAGTATACAGATATCTTACAATTTTGCAACAGTTCCTTCAACTGAATGTTGAGTTTTTTTTTTTTTTTTTCATAGAGAAAATATGGATCTCAATAAATGTTTTTTTTTTCAAATTAAATTGATATGAAGATTAATGAATGTTCTCGAAAAAAAAGCAATATAATAATCAAAACAAATGTCATTCCTAAAATGTCATTGGTTCAAAGACTATGATTTCGGAAAACACAATTATCTTTCTCTAATTCAAACCTGAATCTAATTAGTTCCTATTGACTAACACTTAATTAAAAAATTAATTCAATATTCATCATATCAAAGAAAAATCATCTACAATTAACGGTGTAATTCATTTCTTTCTGCCTTTCACTATTAGAAATCTTTCACATAAACATATCATAAAAATATAATGCTGAGAGAAATCACATTACAGATAAAGATGGCCAAGTTTCAACACGAGTGCAATTATTTATAATTTCATCGTAATGTTATAGAGTGCTTATTTATATAAAATTAGAATTCTTTGTAGCATTACTTAATTTCTTTGTAGTGAAATGAATAGGTAAGTATACAGATGACGTGAGCATTAGACAATAATAATACATCGAAGACGAAATTTAAATGAATATACTTCAGTCTTGAAATCCAAATAATATGAAGGAATGTTAATATCATAGTTTGAAACATTATTTTTTGCACGCAATTTTTATATCTTAATTGGTAAAGTCCTTTTATTTTATTAAGTAGTGAAAATTTTCCACATAACATTCTTTCGTTAAACTCTTAATATATTGTTCGTCATAAAATTTTTGTCTGTTAAAACAACAGTATCTGATTTGCTATTACACATTTAAAAAAAATCAAAATTAATAATAACTAAGGAAATTAAGTGCATTTATTTGTGATATAGGAAGCTTAATAATGTTCTAGATTTTATAATAAAATTTACCAATTATATTGACAATTCATATTTTGCAAAATGTGTCAAAAATATAGAGAAATTTACATTTTAATGATAGTAAAAGTATCAAACTTACATTTATTTCATATTATTTTCCATTTCGCTTCAAGATGGATGGTAATACAAAAATCTGCACATGCATACTTTCAATTAATATTAGAAATGTTTGATTAAATTAAATAACCATTTCACAAAGCATCAACTTTTAATCTTAAATTTGATTCAGGACTTTTCTATATTAAGAAACTTTTAACTACATTGATTTTTCCTTTATTAATCAAAGGACTTATTCTAGGAGTGTATGATGTCAGTATTGAATTTCTAGGTATATAATCACTGAAAGTTTCATCTCGTATGTAACACCCGTTAATCATTCTATTACCTACAAGGAAAAAATATTGTGGTAAGTAAAAGAATGAAAGAAAGTTGTTAATTTTTTTTTCAATTTGTTTCCATGCGGATTTGAAATTAGGATAATGTTATAGTGTTAGAATAGAAAGTAGTGTTGATTTGAAATTATATGTAATTCACTGCTAAATCTTTCTTTTGCAATTGTTTTTAGAAGCCTGGAGATTATTTACAGAGAAATCCTCACAGAAGTTTGTTAAATGTGATAGTTATATAAAAATATAAAAAAAATTGAAAATAAAAAATATTAAAAAATGAAATATTTTTTGTATGTTTTTTATTTATTTGTGACAAACTATTGAAAATAGAATTTAATCCAATATAAATTTTTTAATGAAAGGGAAGTAGTTTAATTTATTAAAACTTTTGTTTGTTCGTATTTCATGTGAACTGCTCATCCAAATTTTGATTAAAAATTTCCCTGCTTACTTCTTTGAATCTAGAAAACACATGTTTTTATCATGTATGGTAGATGCTCATGAATGGATCAGTCAAGAAATTTACTATAATTATTATGCAGAAGACAGAAAAAAATATTGTCTGTCTTAAAATATTTAGTTTTGTTTAATAATAAAGTAAAAAATAATAAAAATAGACTAAATATCATTCATACTTTTTCGAACGTATTCATTGTCGACAAGTAAATAAATATCACTATTTCCGCCATTCCTAATTAAACAAAATTGCAATTTCAAATTTCAAACGGTATCTGCAAAATTATTTTTTCTGCATTATCAAAGTTTCGGATGTCAGCTAATATTTAAAAACAATTATGTGTTTTCACACAAAATTTTCAGTAAATTAATTGACAATCAAACAATAAAAAATTCAAAGACTGAACTATAACATGTTGTTTGAACGGAGAAAATATATGCTTAGAAACTCGTACCATGAAATTAGAAACCTCATCATTGTATTCAATCAAGCTTTCCATTGAAATCCCTATGTGCCTCATTAAAAGGTTGAAAATTGTCTCGGAACATCTTCAATATGAAACTGCTTTCGTAAATAAGTTAATCTGTTATTTTCTAAAGAAAGCTAAATAATGTTCATGTGATATACTGCCGCCTTAACCTTTAAGGAAAGAAATTGCTTATCTTGCTTAATTGCACAGTTTTCATTTGTTTCGGATATATTTAAAACTCGAGAAGATACTTCCTCTTAATTTTCGTATTTATAACAGTATAATGCATCTTTTAATATGCATTATTATTTTACATCATTCTTCTTATGATGTAGTTTTATTTATAATTTCTTATCAATAAACTTCTTTTCTAATTTTCACTCTTATACACTTCACAAAGATTTTTATGGTTAAATAATTGGGAACGGCGTTCTTTCCACATCAAAACGCTTTAATTAGCGTTCTCATAAAATAATTTTTTTACAAAATAAAGAGAATATAGTTAACAATATTTATAAGTATATGTATAAATTCAGAGGTTGATTCATGTATTTGTAAAATTAGTTGTATAGAAAATGTATGAAGAATAATATTTGACGTATGGTTCCTCAAATTATATCGTATTTCTATGAACATAAACTCTTTAATCAGATCTTAGTTTTATGAAAAAAGGCATTTTTATGTTGTAATTAATATTGAAATGGCTAAAATACAATATAATTTATATATAATATTTTTTTCTGAATATTTTAGGAAAAATTTTGACACTATGAAGTTTATTTTAGCTGCGTCATTATTCAAACTTGTGGTCGATATCTGCCGAAATCAATCTATTTATGAATTATTCTTCCAAAATGAAAATAATAAAGTAATGTGCCTTAGGCAGTACCACAACTTAAATTGCATGCATATAGTGCTTTGAAGAATTTTTCATTCATACCGTGCTTCTTATGACCGCGTGATAAATACCAATATCGAAGATGAAGATTCCAGTAATTATTTGGGAGTGGAAACCAACTTTCTGATACATAAGTTTTGTTAATTCTTTGTGCATAATAGTAAGATGTATGCGAATAATATTGTTAATTTCTTTTCTTTTTTTATTCAAGGCAACAATTTGCGTTATTTAAACAACTATATTTTATATAATTATGGCTCTGTTTATATTCTGATAGAATATGTTTAAAAGGCTCTAAGTGGCAATGCTAATGTCTTATTAAGTATAAAGAAAATTTTAAAATATATTATTTACCGGTATAAATAATATCTTTTAAATATAAATAATGTGAAAGCTTTTTTTAACGTGTGAGTAGCTAGCCTAGAATATTATTCTTACCATTCATGGAATCAAGATTTATAAAAATGAAAAATTATCTATGGTGATATTTAATCAACTATATCCAAAATTTAGCATTCCTAAACAAATACTGGAACGTTACGTTCTAGAATTAAATAAAGGTTAAAAAAGTTGAGAAGGTAGGAATGAATCAATGAAATCAATGCCACAAAAGTTGATAGAGAATTTCTGGAATTTAGAATCCTGCTTGTTTGGGCTTTGAGCAGTCATTTGAGAAATAAGAATTGACATTTTATTTCATTAAGAAATATATAATACTGCTCTATTTAAAAAATAAAAGCTCAGACAGAAAAGGTGTTTTTTTTTCCTATATTCTAGCCAAAAATTACGTAGAAGAAAACATGCCATTTACCTTGGTGGTTCCGTTATTATTGCTTATTATTTATTTATTTATTTCAAATGCAGGTTTTTTTAAACTTTAATTGCAATAACTTACAATAATATTCATTAGCACTTCGAATATATCAAAGTTTCCTCATAATAAGTGACAATTTCTATTTCGATCTAATCTATATCTTATATATATTAGTTGCAAACTACCAGGGAAAATTTAATTTTAAAGCGATATTCATAGTTTGCTTCATAAGCAAAAGTTAATTGCAAATCGTATTATACAGAGAAGATCTTCAGATTCCTAATACCAACCACACAATATAATAATTAATTCCAAAAATTATGAAAATAATTAAAATGTTTTCAAAGAAACTTGAAATATTTATTGTTATTGAAAAATTAAATGAAGATAACTTCTTCATTTAATTTTAACTAAAATTAATTAAACTTAAAACTTAACTTAAAATTTAACTTAAATTAATTTTAACTAATTAACTAAATTTCTTCAGAATAGTGCCTATAAAATCAAATTTTAAAATATTGTTTTTTCACAAAAAGCAGCACATATTTAAAAATTGAAGCAATTAATTCAAGTATATATTTAATTGCTCTAATATGGGAGTCATTTACAGATGGAAAAAAATACATAATATCTATCTGTATCTCTCTTTCAATATCTGTATATTCAGATGAAAGTGACTTCTTTAAATATGATACTTGGTTCTCATTAGTTAATTAATAGACGGCGAACTATTTTTGTATTATAAATATTCAATCAAAATTAAATAATTATATTATATCTTCTAACGGCATATTAATAAAATATTTATTAAGATCATATATGGAATTGAAATTATTTTATTTTATTGTTGAATTCGCAAGTTTGGTAATTATTCTCAATAATTAGATATTTTTATGTATTTAAATGTTTTTTTCTTCATTCTCAACCTCTTCAGCAAATTAACAGAGAAATTTCAATGCGTATATAATGTAAATATAGAATACTTATTTCCTGTTACAAATTATTTCAATGGAAATACAAATTAATTAATAAATATAAATATAAAAGTAAAATATTTTTTAAGAATGTATTGGTAAAAAATAACAACCATTTCTAGTTTGAATTTGAGTTATAGTAGTTACTTTAGTTAATAATGTCGTTTCATTTTAATATTTGTCTTATATGTTTTTATTCATTTATTTATTATAAATTACTTTTATTGAAGTTGTCAGATGTTTCCAGCCATTAATTTTAAACATCCAGGAGCAATAAAATGAAAAATTATGTTCAGAAAAGGCCTGTACAAATTTGTGATTCAATATACATATTTTTACTTTAAAAGTATATGGTAAAATACAGAAAATCCTTTCATTTGTCCGCACTTCATTACATTTTATGCATTTTAATAATTTTTAATAAATCTATGTTCAGCAAATTTATGATACACAAGCAGGGTTTTTTGTTTAATTGCTAGTACTGTATTATATCTTAGGCAATTTAACAATTTCTGCTCCTTTTTTTCATTGAATACATATCAAATTTATATCAGTTTCATGAATAATTAATTACTTAAAAATCTTCTTAAAGTAGAGTGAAAAAAAGTTTTATTAATTTTAAATTCCATTCTTACGAATTTAAAAGTGAAGTTCAGTTTACTCATTTAACTTTAATTTTTTATTTGATTTTCTAAAATTGTTAAAGTTCGTTAAAGTTAATATAGCCTATTATTATCGAAAGATAATATGTATAATATAATGTATAATTTCAAACCTTTTCTTAAATAAGAAATAAAAACTTTTTTAATTGAAAAATTTCTCAAATTAATTTTAAAAAAAACTTTTTTATCAAATCATTATTTTTAAAATTACACACCATTCCGAAATGTTTAAACACTTGAATTTTATTTATGCTCTAAAAACCTATAAAGAGGTGTCAATTTTCTTGAAAGTATTTCCTTCAATTTTAGTAATTTTTACAAAAGATTGATCTTATTAATTTACTGATCTTTCTCTAGAATAAATAATAACTTTTTTAAAATTGTTAAGTTGGAAATTAATAAAAAAGTCTTTTTATATGAATTCTTTATTTTCAAAATAACATATTTTTTTCCGAATTCTTTTAACACTTAAGCATTAATTATACTCTAGAATCTTATACAGAGATACCAGTTCTCTTGAAAGCATTTCCTTTAATTTGAATTTGAATTTTTTTTTCGAAATTATACACTGTTTCTGAAAGGTTTTGACACTTGAATCTTATTTATACAGAAACTTGTATAAGTTTATTGTATAAATTGTTAACGTATAAGTAAATAAGAGACAATAATTCTTTTAAAAGCACTTCCTTCAATTTTAATATCAAATCATCCTTTTCAAAACTACTTGATGTTTTTGAAATGTTTTAATGCTTGAACCTTTTTATACTCCATAAACTTTTACAGAGATGCCAATTCTGTTGAAAACACTTCCTTAAATTTTAATGCCAAATCATTATTTTCAAAATTACGTTTTGATACTGGAATCTTATTTATACACCATAAACTTATACAGAGATAGCAATTCTCTTGAAAACACTTTCTTCAAATTTAATATCCAATCATCTTTTTCAAAATTACACACTATTCCTGAAATGTTTTAACATTTGAACATTATTTATACACCAAAAATTATACATGGATTGCAATTCTTTTGAAATCAATTTCTTCAGTTTTAATACCAAATCATGCCCTTCAAAATTATACACTATTTCTGGAATGTTTTAACACTTGAACATTATTTATACTTCAAAAAACTATACAGAGATACCAATTCTCTTGAAAGCACTTCCTAAAATTTTACTAATTCAATCAGAATGCATTCATTTAAACTTGTTTATTAACGCTAATTTTTTCACACAATCCTTTTTACTATTAAGTAGCAAAGCCTAAATTATTGTGAAGATTACATAATTACTGGTGATATATTTTCTTCCTGCTAGCATTAAGCCTCATCTCCAGCTAAAACAGCATTCCCCCGAGGGCCAAGGGAAGGCATCTTCTCCTCTGTGCACACATGCTTCTTGACTTAAAGTAAATGAACAACCCGCCCCTTCGCTAAGCTAAATCTACTCTCGCTTCTTTTTATTGTAGCGGAAAGAAGAGACGCGATTTCTTTTTTCGCGTCCCTAATATTAATCCTTTCATGCAATTACTTGGTTTCTTGGGAGCGCGTTGTTTATGGCGGAAAATGTGAGGATATACATTTCGCAAATGAAATTTTCTGTACGTCCGTTGTAATACGATTATCATAACTAATGTGAAAGTGCGTTTCTTTTCCAAGATGTGTTGTTTTTCATGTTTTGTAAATCTGTTGTAATATCCGAAGCGAAGCCCACTGTTTTATGTTTAGATTAGAATGTAGGAAAGAGAAAACTCTCGAACCACGTCTTCCAATTTTTTTCAGTGCAGGTTATTTATATTGACTTAGGATATGGGTTCGCGATAAAAGAAGGCCGAGAAGTTTGAAAGGGATAATGTATATTGAAATAAAAGATTAAGGCTTTCTTTTACTCGGCTTTGCAGGAGAATATTTGCACTGCAAGGCGCTTGAGCAAAAATTTATATACAAGATTCGAAGAAACTCAGAACTTGCTTCTTTCTCCTTTTTTATAAACCTCTTTTACTATAATCATCTTTTCACAAATGCTTCATATTTTAAAAACATGCTGATAGGTACAGTAGAATGTAAATAATATTTTTGTAATGTAATTTCAACCGAAAAAATACATATATTCGAAGAAATCCAATTCATTTTCAGTAAAATTAAATAAGTTCTTCAAATTCCAATAATATCTTTATGTTATATATTTATTCTCGTAAAAACTTTCTGCATATCAAAATAACAAATCTCCAAGCACAAAAAATTGTTGCTTTAATTTACCAAACTTAACAATACAGTTTTGTCAGAGTAAAGCAAAGTTATCATACTTTTAAAAAATCCAATGAACTAAATTGAAACATTTTTCCCATATGCAGTTCATTTTACATACAGTTAATGCAAACATTTATTAAATTTGTTTAATAGCTGCTAAAATTTTTTTATTCATTATAAGAATTTCAGTGTTAATATATTATTAGCATATCTTATACTTTTGTCAGTAAAATGAAAAATATTAGAAATATAAGATTTGTAACTTTATATAACAGTGCAGCTAACACTTTATACTTGCATTCAAAATTAATTTTATAAAATAAATCAAAATATATGCATGATATATTTAAACTTGTTTATGATACTGGTATTGACTTAGGATATGAGTTCCCTATAAGAGATAGACAAAAGATTTGAAAGGGATGCTATATATTGAAATTGAAGATTAGGTTTGATTTTTCTGTTTTATTGATGGCGAAATTTTACATTACAAAGCATCTTAACTGGAAAAATTTGTATATAATTTACGTTTATTAATATTTTCCCTCTAAAAATTTAATATAATTTTGCATGTAATTGTTTTAGTCACAGGGAATAATATAATAAAATCCTTTTCATCTAAGAAATTTCTTTTTTTAAACCAGTAAATTTATTTTTAAATAAAAAATTGGGGAGAAGGGGGTCATCTTCATTTAACTATGCGTATGTCCACATGTTCCAAAATTATTACATTTAAAAAAAATTACTATGAAATGTATTAGTATAAATGAAACAAAATTTATGTATTTTTTTAGTTGTTCATTGAAATACTGTATAATATTTTTTTTAGGTATAAATTTTATGGAGAAATTTGAATTTGGATATGAGCAATATGCAGTCTAAAATATTTCTCTGTAATGACACATGAATTTTCTTTGAAAATCCCGATGCGTAGTATTTTGCGGCTTGAAAACTGATATTAATTATTTTAGATTAGGCATTGGATTTAAATTCCAAATTATCATTGAACTTGCTGTTACTCAATCTACTGAAATGTATTTTAAACAGTATCTATGAGATATTTTGATTGTATAACTCTAAAAATAACACAATGTTTTTTTTTTTATTCGAGAAAAGCTATTACAGCTAATCCTCAAAAAGCTATTATAGATTGAGGGATCAAGTATGAAAAAGGGCAAGAACATTGTGAAATTGAAAATTTATTTATCATTTCACAATGGTTTATGCTATTTATGTCAAGAGCATTGTGAAATCTAGGTTTTACGCATTAATTGCAAAACGATTTATGCTACTTATGTCAAGATTGTGAGGTTGAGACTTTAAGTATTAACGGCAAAATGGCTGATGCTATATATTCTTGTACATCAAACTTATTGTTAACATTAACTGCATAACTAAGTTCTCGTAAAAAAAACACTATATAATTATGATTATCCTTCATTTATGGATCGAGTTTTTTTCAGAATTCTAAGTTTTCTGGAAAAAAGAGAAATTTATTTTTTTTATTTATTATTTCATTATGAAAATATTCAAATTTACTTAATACTTAATAATTATCATTAGTTGTGTTACATGACAGAATTATAGAAATATAGTTCATTTTTACTTAATTAAACATGTTTAAGATGTGCTGACATTATATGCACATTCTTGTGTAATATTATAATCAAATTTTATATATTTAGAAGTATGATTAGAATTAAATATATTTATTTTACTGAATAAATATATTTAAACCTAATAAGGCTTCTAAAACTGGGGATATTAGATATGTTGAATTGCAATATAATAACTACATAGTATCATTTGAAAGACTTGAATACATACATTTTGTAATGTATGTCTAATCCACGTTCTTTATTTTAAGAGTCCATAATGAAACACTTAAATATGCATCTAATCGATGTTTTAACACAAAGATTATATCAAAAATATTTACTTCTGAATTCGAACTCATTTGTATGAAATTACTAACCAAATATCAGATATTTAATTATGTACGTCAAGAATAAGGACTTTGAATTGGAAATTCGAAGCGAATAATTCATCTCAAAGATTTCATTAGAGATATAACGTAGCTGGTTGCACAAAGTCTTAACAATCCCATAGTTCGGCACGTAAATGGCAAATCATGATTGATTTGACAAGTAGCGTGTGGTTAATGCAATAAAAGGTGAGCAATCTATCATACAGATGACAAGTTTCTTTCATTCGAGACACTTTTGCTATTTGAAGTTGAGACACTAATTCAAATAAATGAGATTTTTTCCAGATTGTTTACATTTCAAGTATAGCTTTTCTATACCCAACAGAAGTTATAAATGAGTACAGTGGAAAAATAAGAAATACAGTTCCCATCATTCAAGTTTTGTTTGATCTATACAAATATTTGTCATTTTAATCCTTTCCTTTAGATTTTGAAACATACTGTGCGTTTGATGGCCTCAATTGTCAAAGTTAATTTTTAAAAGAACTCGAAAAAATATTAGATGACTTCATTTTATATTAATATAATTTGTACGAAAACTTTCATTTCCATTCATTAATTATCTGTTTAAAAATAATTTTATTGAAAGTCATCTGTAGAGAAAAGTTTATTTCGTTTGATTATAGCCGAATGAATCGACAAAGCGGCTATTTCGGAGTAAAATCAATTTTGATGCATGGATAAATAAGGGGGATTAAAACTGAGTTGTTGACTTCTCTACTTCACAGATTCTAAAGCACGTTTAATTTAAAGGACATTAATGAATTTGAGCTCGTTAAATATTTTGAAATTTGAGAATTTGACCTGAAATGTATAATCGTAATCCTCAAACCAACACAGAAGCATTGAAAATGAGTTACATTTGAAATATTCGCTTCACTTTTGTGATCGTCTGTTATTAAATAGGAAATTTGATTCAAACACAGATTATTAACTGTTGTGAGTGCGGCACATATTTTCAGATTCTCTTCCCATGATTTTGGAATAGTATATAGTTTCGGAAATCGAGTTGTTACTTCTTTTATTGACTTCGTTATCTGATTTCATGGCATTATTAGTATTAATTATATTGTTCAGTCTAGAAAACTTATTGTTAATTAATTTATATTCAAATATTTATTTAAAATTCTGATTAAAAATTTCGATACAGAATTTGAAATTTTTTCTCATACAATATAAGTGATTTAAAAATAAATATTGCATATTTTACTATTATTTGGATATTTTACGGATAATAAAGAATATATTATAATTCTAAAACCGAGGACAGTTTATATGATTTGAATCGTCGAATAAAAATTTCTAGGGTAATTTTGGGTTATCAAAGTAATTAAAATTACTTTTAAATTAATTGGAATACTTTTAAGATCAACAATTTAATTTACAGTCCGAAAAAAATAGGATGAAATGAATAGAGAAATTCAAATATTTTTTTTTTGTGAAAGAAAGCATTAACAAGACTATCAGATACAATGATTCTTTTTCCCTTTAAATTTCAAACTAATACATTTAACAAATTTAGAAGTTCACACTTAACATACCGTTACAAATTAGTTAGAAATATTAACTAAGTACTTTTTCTATGCATCATAAAACTATTGTTAAAAAATTACTATTTTGCGAGCATGCCTTACTTTTGACCTTTAAATTTCAATTTTATAAATTTCTTATTCGGCACCAAGAATATCAATGGGCACAAAATATTGTGAAATCAATGCTCTTCTTTGTAGGCAATTTCGATTAATATTTGTCTGATTTCCATGAGTAAAAGTTATAAACACTAAGCAAACGACCAAACCAAATTAACTACTTTCTTTTTTTACTTTATAAAAATCTAAACATCACGGCGTAAAATTTATGATTCAATAGAAATGAAAAGATAGTTTCGAATGTAAATTCATTAAGTTTAATTTTGATCAATTATCAGAAACCTATGTAGTAAATAAAATATTTTTGACAGCGTTTAAATGCCACACTAGTTAAAATTTATTAACATTAAACAAATGATTGAACCAAAATATTTTTTTTCTTATTTTACTTCAGAAATTAAACGAAATGGAATAAAACTGATAGTTTATAAGAAACAATAAGAAAGTGCCAGGTGTAAATTCATTCCCTTTGCTTTAAATCATTTGTCAAAAATATATGTATTACACGAAATATTCTTTCTTGGCTGCACTTAGTTTATGTAGTTTATGTCATATTAGTTTATGTGGGATATTATATTTAAAATCCTAATATAGTCTTAAATACTTTGTTATGTGACACATATATTCCTGATTTATTGCTTTTATTACTTTTGCTTCTACTTTTATAGGAAGAAGTTTACTCCTTGATGTTTTTTTTTCTACAAGTGTGCCTGAAAAGCGATGGCTGTGAAAATTAACTAAATTGTTTTGAGAACGATAATCATAAAGAAATCATTTTGCATATGATTTTGGTTATTTTAAATCAAATTATTCAGTGTACATTGAACGTTATATTAGACACAAATAAACTGTTAGCAGTGTGAGTGTTAAATGATATAAATTTTGATATATTTGCGCTTTTTCAAATTAATGGGTTTTTGATTACAATACGAGTTTATCAGTAATTCCGCGGAATAAAAATATTTTATCAAATTGATCCTAAATAAATTTGAATAAAATAAATTATATTAGAAAAATATATGGACACTTTTCAATTTCTAATATTTTAAAATAACAAAGTAGATTTATATATATATATAAACATATCTATCTATATATATATATATAATCAGAAAATAATTCATGACAAAAGAATTGGGTGGGGGTAATATTTATATTAAAAGTGACAAATTGAAAATTAATCAGATATGCACTTATAAAATTATCTGAATAATTAAAATATTTTGGGCAAATAAAATCTATATTAGGAAATGATCATTATACAGGTAAAATAGCACTTTTAGGCAATAAGTGTTTTAAAGGAAAAAAGCTTTTTGCTTTAGTATAGCTTTAAAAATTCATGCCTGTTTAATGGATAATTTACTTACAAGAAAAGAAATTTATTGTTTTTTAACTTCACAAGCAAAAAGAATTAAAAAACTTCGCATTACATTGCGAAAGCATCATGCATCAAACTTGTCAACAATATAATAAAACTATTGTCTTTCTTATGCCATGAATAAAAACCTTCATCAAAACATCGATCATGGTTTAAAGTGTTAGACTAAACTGTCATAGTTTTTTATTGGGTGACGAGCAAAATTTCTTTTTTGTGTTCACTTTAAGGAAATATTTATCACCATATAAACATTATACTTTTAATACATTTTCTGAATAAAATTTTTAAAAAATCTATGAATAAGATGGTGAAACAACAACTATGAAATAAAGTATAAGAACTCGAGCAAAAAATATTTACCATTTATATCCATCTTTAGAAATATAAATTTACATTTTTAATTCTTTATTTTCAAAGTCATCTTTTTTTTTATTGCAATAACTTATATACAAATTTTATAGAATTTGACTTTTTTTTAAATTTTCAGCTGTATTTTTAATGTTTTCAGTTCGTTTATAAGCCTTAAAAAATTTTGAAATGTCATTTAAGCAAAGTCATTAATAACTTAAGAATTCTTTATTTTTAATGTTATAGCAATAATAATTACCTAAATTACAACAAAAAAAGCTGTAATATAACTCTAAATTGATCCAAAATGATTTTTAAAATTTTTTAAGTATTTATTTTATTTTCATTTGCATGTGTCAATTGCTTCATCTGCATTCAATTGCTTATCAACTTCACCATAGAGTTATTGTTTTAATATCTTTTCTCCAAGGATAGAATTTAGAGTCAAATTTTGTGGTTAAATTTGTATGAACTTAAAATAAATAAAGTTTCTACCCCAGAAAAATTCATAACATTCTCGAGTTTGACGTCAAATTGACTAGACTCCGAATTGGTCACACCCGACTAACTCATAGGCATTTTTTACTTGGCGAAAGAACTATTTGCTCAAGTTGCTCAGTAACTTTAACTGTTGCTCATATTTTAATCGAATGCCTAGACAATAATTTTCATCGTAAGCGCTATTTTAATTGCTCATCTTTAGATATACGAATGCTGTTAGGCGAACATCCTCATCAAAATGTTTTTAAATTCTTAAAAGCAGTTGGATTTTATCATTTTATCTAAAATATTCGAATTAAAATATATTTGTAACATTTACTTTTTGCTTTTTAATTGTAACATGCACACAATTATATTAAACATATGTTAATATAATTTCATATTTAATCATAATTTTATTTACAAAAGCATTTTTTAATATATACTATGAGGTTGGCGTGGTATGGCCAGAATTGGCTTTTGCGCCAAAAAAATTCCTCAAACCAATTCATCCATTCATAACATTCTTCTTCAATTCAAACAAAAAAAAATTATGTTTTTAATATGAAAGCACAGATAATTGCTAATCTGAAAAAAATATGGTTTTTTTATTATTATAATATTTTTTATTCATAACAATCTTTTCCAATTAAAAAAAAATAGTCTGTTATGTTTTTTATTTGAAAGCACAGATAGTTTCTAGTTTAACAAAATATTGTGTGCGTGTTTTTCTTTTGTCGGATTCCTGGCAAAAGGGTGGCTTGTCTTTCCCGTGATTGAGTTCATCCCGGGTTCGAGTCTCGGTTCGGGCATAGCTGCTCTTTTGTGTTCTATCTAGGAGTTGTATTAATGTGTCTCCATGTAAAAAGACGTTGCGCAAGCGAATGTGAAGAAAGAAGTAGTCAAGTCGTACTGTTGACGCAACTGAACAAACAATAGACACTCGTTTCGTCTTTAATCACTGGAAGCGTTATGTCAGCGGGCTTGTAAAGTGACATAAGTAGCAACAATTTTTTTTTTTCATTTGCAAGCTATTTAGTTTTAAGGAAAAGCTGGTACAACTATCTGTACTGATTACTACTTTATTTAGGATTAATGATATTGCAAGGAAAGATTAAAACCTATTACAGCAGTGATTCTCAACCTATGGGGCGCGCCCCCCTAGGGAGGCGCGGGCATATCCAAGAGGAAATGTTATTTAAAAAAAATTGATTAAGTGACTGAAAAGAAAGAACACACACACACATACAAAACAAAATATATTTCGACATATTTAATAATTAACTTATTAAATTAAAACAACTTACTAAATTAAAAACAAATTTAATAATTATTAGTGACTTCCTTGGGACTGTCTTGCAGAGCAAAGTTGTTCGAAAGAGGGTTTAGTATTAGAAATAGGCACTCTCAGTTCTTTTTCTATATGTAGCTGAGATCTTTATTTTTTCTTCAAAGAAGCGACCACATAAAATCCAGTTTCACAAAGGTAAGATGTTGAAAATGGTAGTAGAATGCGAAATGCCCTTGTTTTTAGTGCAGAAAACTCATCATCCACTCCTGCCCAAAATTCAAAGAGTGATTTATTACTAAATTGTCTTTTGATTCCGTCGCTTGCCGTGAAGTCTATGAAGGTTTCTTCCTCTTCAATTGAGAGTCCTTCGGGAGTATTTTGGAATTCATCCCTCATCCACTTGTAGCTTGATATCAGTTTGTCGTCAACAAGAAAGTAATTTTTAAAATTCTTTGCTAGCATTGCTAAATAATTTTCAATGGTTACAAAAACACCCTTTACATGTTATTCTTCAGCAAGTTTTGATACAATCATTCAAATTTGCAAACATTGTTAAGTTTTCTTGCTTTAAATTTCTGCTCCACAATTCCAATTTCCTTCAAAAAGCATTAACTTTATCACTTGTATCAAATGTATGTGTATTTGCTCCTTGTAGTTGAAGATTCACGGTATTTAATTTCTCTAATATGTCGACCATGTAGTTCAATTTCATCACAAATAAACTATCGCGAAAATTCTCAGTTTCCGGTCTGTTTTCCTCTTCTAGGAAAACTGCGATTTCTTCTCTTAATTCATAAAAACGTTGTAAAAATTTTCCTCGGGATAATCATCACACCTCCCAATAAAAGAGTGACGCTGAATGAACTGCACCCATGTCTTTAAAAAGTGAGGAAAAGATTCTTGATTTCAGAGTTCTCATTTTTATATAATTTACTACGGTTACAAGTGTAGTTAACACAATATTCAAACCAGGACTCATTTCTTTGGAATCCATAGCTTATCTGTGAATCATGCAAGGTGTCCAGATGCACTGTGGCGATTTTTGTTTCACAAGGGCTTGAATACTTTGAAATCTTCCTGACATAGAAAGAGCCTCATCGGTGCATATTCCGACTCAATTTTTCCATTCTATGTTTGCCTCGATCATAAAATCATATAAGATAGCAAATAATGCGAGTGCTGTTGCGTTGAGTTCTACTAGTTTCCAGAAAAGTAATTCTTCTACTACTGACAAATCTTCACAAAATCTAACATATTAAATTAAATGAGCATCTTTATTACTATCTGTTGCCTCATCGAGTTGTATTGAAAACAATTTGACACGTAACTTCGACAAAAGTTGACACTCTTTTTCTTCCACTATATCAGCAATTCGACGGGCAACAGTATCATTTGAAAGACGTATAGACTACAATTGTTTTGCAAAATTATCTCCAAACATAATTTCTACAATCTCAATTGCGGCTGGCAAAATAAGCTCTTCACTAATGGTGTGAGGCTTTTTACATCTGGCTATTTTATATGAAACTTTGTAGGAGGCAATTAAAACTTTTTCATTCACAAAGTATTTTTAATCATTGAGTTTTGCTTTTCATATGATTTTAATTTTAATACGAAGAATTTTCTGGGTTTGTTTACGTACTCACTATAAAGCGTTTCCAATGTCATTTAAGTTTATTAGGATTCATGCTGTCTGCCACCAACATTTTTGAGCAAATGATACACAGGGGCCTTTCTTCTTCATTTACTTCAGTACTAGTGAACCCAAAATTTAAATATTATTGAGAATATTTTCTTGATTTTATTTTTGGAACCACGCTCGTCTGTGTACTTGTTGATGCTTGTCTATCATCTAATGCTCGCTTACGCCCGCTTAAAAATGTATCCATGATTCTGCTTGAGTTTGTTGCCATGAATATTTAATACGGTGAATTGCAATTACACGAAAATATATATAACATACATATTCAGAATAAATTCAATAGCGATATAAGGATCGATTCGAATAAGATTGTCTGGAAGTGAAATTGGCGTCATAGAACTTTCTCCTTTTCCCTTTGAGAAAACGTTTGTTCACATCTGCGCACCCTCCTAACTTCACTTTTTAGCTGACCAGACAAATTCCAGACAAATCGCAACTTCTCGCGAAACCGTGACAATGCCGACATGGCGGGACGCAAGAGCAATAAAAAAGCGTAGGATTCTTGTTTTTTCAATGCTGAGGATCGGTGTTGCAAAATGTCAATAAATTTCCGTATCCTTCCTAATTAATAAAGTTTAAATGAAGGTTGTAGTGTAGATTATCTCCAAAATACTCAAAATACATTAGTGTTGTATTCATTTTATTGTATGCGGTGGGGAAGGAGGTGGGTGAGATTAAAATTATGATTGAAAATTGGGCCGTGAATGCTAAAAGGGTGAGAAACACTCTATTACAGCAATTACAATAAAAAAATTATTATAAAATGCGTGTATTCAGCTAAATATTTAGAGATTAACATGACAGAAAAATAAGAAAAAAAAGTGAAAATAATTGTTTCTCTTCAATTTCAAAATTTTTCATTTCTGTTCAATTTTCTTATGATATTATATTTATAAATATAATTTCTATAACCTAAATCAGCCAATAATAATATCAGCCCTACATTATTCTATATTTAGGATATTTACTAGGGAAAATATTAAATTTTAATATCTAGCAAGAAAGTATGAACATAACAGGTGCAGATTACACTCAAAGACATAGACTCTACTAACTGAAAGTTATCTGTATTCGTTAGTGTTTTTGTTTACATCTAATACATTTTAAAAGTCTCCGTTCAGTGTTCTTTTTTATTTAACCATTCTGTGAATCGTAAATTTGGAAACTTGATTATACACTGAAGTGACAAAAGTCATGGGATGGCAATATGCACATATACAGATGGCAGTAGTATCGCAGCGAAAATGTATAAATCGCAGTTCGTTTTCCAGAGCTTTCATTTGTGTTCAAGTTCTTCATGTGAACAGGTTTTTTGTGATTTATGGCGGCACGACGAGAATTAACAGACTTTGAACGTGGAATGTTAGCTGGAGCTAGACGCATGGGTCATTCCATTGCGGATATCGTTAGTGAATTCAACATTCCGAGATCCACAGTATCAAGAGTGTGCCAAGAGTATGAAATTTCAGGCATCACATCCCATCATGGACAGCGCAGTGGGCGACCAGCTGCACTTAACGACCGATACCACCGACGTCTGTGTACAATGGTCAATGTTAATAGACACGCAACACTTCGTCAAATAACTGCAGCAATCAATGTGGGACGTACGAGGGACGTGTCCGATAGGACTGTGCGGCGAAATTTGTCTTACTTGGGCTATAACAGCAGAAAACCGACGCGAGTGCCTTTACTGACAGCACGACATCGCCTGCAGCGACTCTCCTGGGCTCGTGAGCATATCGACTGGTTCCTAGACCAGTGGAAAACCGTGGCGTGGTCAGATGAGTCACGATTTCAGTTGTTACGAGCTGATGGTAGAGTTCGAGTGTGGCGCAGACCCCACGAAGCCATGGACCCAAACTGTCAGCAAGGCACTGTTCAAGCTGGTGGTGGCTGCATAATGGTGTGGGCTGTTTTTACATGGCATGGACTCGGTCCTCTGGTGCAACTGAACCGATCATTGACTGGAAATGGTTATGTTCAGCTGCTTGCAGATCACTTGCAGCCATTCATGGACTTCACGTACCCACACAACGATGGGATTTTTATGAATGACAATGCGCCATGTCACCGGGCCAAAACTGTTCGCGATTGGTTTGAAGAACATTCCGGACAATTCCAGCGCATGATCTGGCCACGTAGATCGCCCGATATGAGTCCCATAGAGCATTTATGGGACATCATCGAAAGGTCCGTTCGTGCCCAAACTCCTGCACCATCCACACTTTCACAATTATGGACGTCTATACAGACAGCATGGCTCAATATTCCTGCAGAGGACTTCCAACGACTTGTGGACTCCATGACACGTCGAGTTGTTGCACTTCGCCGGGCAAAAGGAGGACCGACACGATATTAACAGTCATCCCATTACTTTTGTCACTTCAGTGTATACGGCTGCAGTACTGCAGTAAAAAAAGATTATTTTGCAAAAAATATTTAAAGCCAATTAAATGTCTATGTTATATAAAATATTTCTTCACTAAGAAAACAAGATTTTTCAATCCAAGAACGTAAAATTCGAAATATTTTATTAAATTCACATACATTGTCATGTTATGCAAATTTAATTATAAAGGCAGTGGATGGCAATTATGAAACTATATGCATCATTGTGAACTATATAAAATTGAAAACTGACTGAATAAAAAATATTTTTTAGAAAAATTTTTTAAACTAACAACTTTTTTTGTAGTTTTATTCAGTCAAATTAATTTTCTTCTTGAGAGAAAATATTTAATGGAGATTTTTTTTTTTTTACTTTTAATGGAGATTTATTAGAAAAATTTTAACGCAGATTTATTTAATAATTTTATCGCAAAATAATAAAAATGTATATGGCTGATGTTTATTGATTATAAAATCTTGTTTTAAGGACATAAATTATTATATCTGTAAAAAAAAATCTGGACATGCTTTTCAAAAATTGTCACACTTTTAAAACTTATTTATTAACCAAAGAAATTTTGTTTCAGAAAAAAAACAATTGAGCACTTTAGCCGAGATAAGAGCATTTTTTCCAGCCGAAATTCTACAATTATTTAGATGCCTAAAATAGGTGATAAAAAGTGTCTGATAAACTTTTATGAATGTCAGATAGTTACAACACAGTCACGGAAAAAAATGACGCTCCTTTCACGAATCCCATGAGACAGCGGTTCCCATATCACTGTCCAGGCTGACCTTACGTGTACATACATCCCTTTGCCAAGGCGTCCAACTATCGAACCCTGTCAAGTGCATGATAAAGATCTTCAATCTTCTCTACTTCTTACAAGATGCCAGCTTACAAAGCGTCGTAAACTGTATAGAAATTAACATACGGTGTAACGTTATGGTACCTTATGTTAATGGTATGGAAATTAAAGGTGTAACGTTAGATATCTGTAGATGTTTATTTATGAAAGTTTTTTTTTTATGAACATGGCAAGTTAACATAGTAAAAAATAAATACACATATTTTTAATGTTTTGCTTACCTGAATCCATTATCACTACTAGTAGAAATTGCTTAAGACATAATTATTGGGGGCATTAACCCCATATATGGTTTTCTTTATATATGATAAAAATGATTTTAAATTCATTTTTGAATTCTTAAATTTTTTATCTTTATAGCTAGCAAAGATAGCATTCAATTTCGTAACTCATTGTATTTATATTGGCCAATACCAACAGCATATTGAGACTATTAAATTGCAATACCTATTACAATTATATATAAATAAATCAAATTTTGATCTTTTTGATTTTTCAAACTTTTTGATATATTATAAAACTAACAAAAATTATTTAATATCGAGGGCTAATAGTAAGCGCTGTTTCAGTATTTTTTTATTTCTTTTGTTTTCGAAAAAATGAAGAGGAAAAAAGCATTACAGAGAAGATTGTTTGCTGTCCTCTTAAAAATTAGTTTGACTGTAAAGACAGCATTATTAGAAATTATTTAGGATAAATAGTTATATCCATAATTATTCATAATTTTTATACATTTTTCAAATGATAACCATACTTCACATTTTAAATATAATTTTTTTTTTTTTACAATGCTCTCTTCTACTGTTTTGTGTTGATGATTTTTTCGGATGTTTTAAATATTCTTTTTTAATTACAATTATTATGCATTGCTGTTTTGCAAAGTAGTAGTATATATTTTAGACGTTTGAAACCTTAATAAGTATTTTTAAATATTCATTTTCAGGCTTATTGCTGGTGGCTTATAGAGGGAAGTCAAGAGCGCTGGTAACAAGAATATATTTCACTATATTTTAAATATTAAATAGTTATAAACTAACATATCTTCCTGGAAATTTTTTTAAAGTTACTTCAACTTGTTTTTTATTGGTATATTTATATTCAAATTATAAAAATTAATGCGATTTAAATACATGTGCTATTTTATATTTTGTGTATTTTATGTGTTATATTTTCTATTCGGTGTCATGATTAAAAATTGAGTTATTGACACTTAATTACTGAATAACAGTATGTTGAATTTATTTTATTGATTTAATACGAATTATCTCATGAAAATGATCCCTTCATAAATAAATGCTTGATCATTTCAAAATTAGAACTTCATTTTCAGCATTCAATTACTTTTACGTCTGAACTCATTTTCCAAAAATAAAATGATGAATTGATTTAACATTAAAAAAATGAAGAACAATATATTTGCAATCGCATTTTATCATCACTTTACGAATATTCTGAGGGAAACCGAATACCTGTTAATACTTCATTGTGCAAGTTCATTAGTCATTAGAGAGCGATGGGTGAAAGCGATGTAAAACTAACACGTTAAAAAAAGTGAAAACGTTGAAACTGGATAATGAATTAGCAGTTAATCGATCAAATCTACCGCATGTTTGTTCCCCGCTTTCTAAAGGGAGACCTCTACCTTAGTCATCAAAGTCATGAATATGCAATTTGTTCAGTGACTGACCTATTCTACTAAGTCGCTTAACACACGTACGTGATATGAATATTTCAGTCATTGATACACCCCTTGTCATCTCATTGTCAGAGACCCGTGTATTAAGAATAAATTTGTTTGGGATAAAATCTCTGATCTAGGTTAGTAAATTGATTAGATGTCATTATCGTATTATCGATGATCCGAAATGAGTAACTCTGCTTCTATTTCAGTATTTTTTTTCTTGATTTTTTTATAAATTGTTCACAGTTAACTACTTCATTTTATGAAAAAATCTTATATAATACACTGATGGAAAAAAAACCCAACACCAAGTAAAAATTATTGTACAGTAATGAAATTTTAGGAATACATTTGTCTAGGTAACATATTTAATTGATTAAAGTTTCAAGATCACAGGTAGAGCCATTAGCGAGAAGAGCCATTTCAAATGTGAAATGTTCGTACATTATTAACCGGTGTAACCGCCAGAATTTTGAATGCAAGCATGCAAACGTGCATGCATTGTGTCGTACAGGTGTCGGATATCAGTTTGTGGGATGGAGTTCTATGCCTGTTGCACTTAGGCGGTCAATGCAGGGACGGTTGATGCTGGTTGTGGATGACGCTGGAGTTGTCGTCCAACGATGTCCCATACGTGCTCGATTGGAGAAAGATATGGTGATCTAGCAGGCCAAGGCAACATGTCGACACTCTGTAGAGCATGTTGGGTTACAACAGCGGTATGAGGGCGAGCATTATCCTGTTGGAAAACACCCCCTTGAATGCTGTTCATGAATGGCAGCATAACAGGTTGTATCACTATACTGACGTACAAATTTGCAGTCAGAGTGCGTGGGATAACCACGAGAGTGCTCCTGCTGTCATACGAAATTGCTCCCCAAAACATAACTCCAGGAGTAGGCCCTGTGTGTCTAGGCCGCAGACAGGTCACTAGCAGGCGTTCACCTGGCCTCCTTCTAACCAACAAACGGCTATCACTGCGAACAAGGCAGAACCGGCTTTCATAAGAAAACACAACAGATTTCCACTCCGTCCTCCAATGAGCTCTAGCTTGACACCATTCACTTCGCAAACGGCAGTCTTTTGGAGTCAGTGGAAAGCACTGTACAGGGCGTCTGGCTCGGAGCTGTCCTTGAAGTAACCGATTTGTCACAGTTCGTTGTGTCACTGTGGTGCCAACTGCAGCTCGAATTTCAGCTGCAGACGCAGTACGATTAGCCACAGTCATACGCCGAATACGATGATCTTCCCTCTCAGTAGTACCACGTGGCCGCCCGGAACCTGGTCTTCTTGAGGCAGTACCTTCCCTTAACCACTCCGCCAATACTCATGCACAGTGGCTACATTCCTGCCAAGTCTTTCAGCAATATCGCGGAAAGAAAACCTACCTTCTCATAGCCCTACAACACGACCTCGTTCAAACTCAGTGAGCTGTTGATAATGACTTCTTCGTCTTCTCAGAGGCATCCTTGACTAACATTAACCCACTACGTCAAATCTCAACTGTAAAAAACGATCACGAACCTTACAGCGCTTATTTAAAGTAAACCTCATTTGCATGTTCATAGTGTCGCTACTAGAGCCACACTTACGTGCGTAGCTCGAAATTTGAATTGACGTCATCTTTCGGATGTATAAACGTGCCTACCAAATTTCGTTTATCTAACACAGCTCCTTCCTAGTGTTGGGATTTTTTTTCCATCAGTGTATAAAACAAATGACCTTTATACCGATAAAAAATATATAAATAGGTATAAATAGCCCAAATTACAATGCAAATTTATAATAATGTTTATTAATCATTAGGTCAAAACTGCATAAAATCATTCCATGGGGATTCTAATTTGACTTATTTCGGCACTTTTTTAAAAAACTCATTTGATTAATGATTGAACAGCTGTTACCATTTTTTTAGTTTTTTTTTCTGATTTCTTTAATTATGCAACAGCAATTAAGTGAAATTTTATAAGATTTATTTATTAATTGTAATGCATGCATGCATTAGTACATTCATACAAAACATACATACATTAATTCCATTCTCTTACATATACATTTATTAATAATAATAGATATCTTCGAAATATATTTATTCTAAATCTTAATTAAAAATTCTTTATATAAGGGAAAAAAATTAGGTTTCATATTTTTAAATATATATTCAAATATTTTTTATTGTTATAATCAAACTGTTGGTTCAAGTATTATATCATTTCTAAGAAAGTATCTTAAGTTTTAGAGAAAATAAGTTAATTAAATATATTAAGCTCTTTCTGATATTTTATAAAATATTTAATTAGTTTTTGCGTGAGTTATACGAATGAGGCTTTTTAAATAATAAAATATTCATTATCATTTGAAAACATTGAATGTTTATGCTACTAAATATTCATAATAATTCGATAATAATGCAATAATTTTGTATGAAATACATTTCAGCGTACTTTCTACTATAATAATTGTATTTATTGGTTGTACTTTTTAAATAATTTTATTGTTTTAATAATTCTTAAATGAAAATCCATCTTCTTTTTCATTGGGCTGAAAGAATTCTTAAAATTAATGAGAAAGTAATTCAATTCCCAAATTTCACTAAACAAAATGCTTTAATATTCTTTAAATTGTAGAATGCTACGGTTTTTACAGTAACAAGGTTATTTCCACTCAATAAATTCATTTATTTATACATGTGGACATTATTAAATATTTTCAGTTAGGAATCATTGACAAATAATTCAGTATTAGTTGTTAAAACCTAATAATGTTAATAATTGATAGTTAATAGCATTGATAATCATTTAATTACTATTTTTCTCATTTTCTCTATAAAGGGTCCTACGATCTACAGGGTGATCATAAAAAAATCCCCTGCATACGAACTCCTAGCGATCTATTCGCTCAAGTAATCGATAAGAAATTTCGGATTTACTAAAGGGCGAAGACTGTGATATCTTAAGATTAACAGGGAAAAAATTTCTGTTGTATCAATGAAAGATGTTCCCAATTTCTAAATGACTCTTTCTCTATTCTATAAAAAAATGAATGTACTGATCAGTACGTTAAAAAACTATCAATGTCACATGAATGAAGAATGAAAAACTTATAACAAAAATTGGTAACGATTTGCAAAGAAAGAACCTTAGTATGGACTAACGACAATACAAGAGAGAAAAGGTAAAAAATGTTTATTGGAATAAAAGTTTTCAATGCACCTCCGGAGATGTCAACGCATTGCAGATGGAGGATTGTTGATAATGATGAAAAACACAATATATCTGAGAAATTTGCTTACATAATTATTATTCAATTTTGATAAATCAAGAGAACTTTTTGTGTAAAATTTAGATTTTAGATAATTCCAAAACTCCACTGGAGTAAGAATGGGAGATCCGGGTGGTCAAGAAAATAAAACAGATAATGATATAACTTTATCACCAAAGTTTTTGCAGTTTGTTGAGCATACTTATCGAAATATGACTAGTACCATTCTATATCCATAAATCAATGGCGTATCATTTTTGTAATTCTTCAACTATGCAATTCTACGGCATTGTTGTATATTGAGTAATGCACATTTTAATTCTATCATCGTGACCCCAATGAAGGACTACGAAGGGAATTACTTGACAGGAAATTATGAATCCGTTCTGATTAAACAACTTTAGCAATGCACTTTTTTTGCATCTTCTATCCAACTAATTATTGATCACCTGATTGAAAAAACCCTTCCTCTCACACTTTTTTTTTTAATATTTTCTATGTTCTATTCCTTATACATTGTGTTTTTTGATATTACTTCTACTGTCACAGCCAGTGAATTTTGTAATGTGCTTCAATGCAACAGTTCAATATCATGCCTTCGGAAGCATATTCTATACATGTGTATATTTTTTTACATCTGCCTTGCTTTTTATAACATTTTAACATATTATTTGCTTCGTTTTCGTACAATTTTACTAGCCCACCATTTGCATGTTAATGCACGTATTTTGCAATTAAAAATTGCAATGTGATATTTCTCTAAGATTTTCCGAATCAGTTTTGACAAAAAGCAGTACCATTTTTAAATCTCACAAATAATAATTTCAGAATGTTTAAAAAATTTTAACACTTTTTTTATATCATTTTATGATGATCTTGCTTATACTCCAGAAGTTTGGTGTAGCAAGGCCACTCATAATTTTCACTCTTGTAAAACTCAAACATCTTTTAATTATTTGCAATGATAGACATTGCAATTGTTTTACATTGCCAAATTTCTTAATACTTGTATTGTCTCAACATCATTTATATTCTTCAAACTTGCTTATAATTTTTTACCAAGGGAAAGTGGGTTTTGCCATTCAAAAACGAACTTTTCCCACTGTATCCGTAACTTTGAGAACTCTGTTGTTTTAAATCTTCATAATTTAGAGTGTGTGCATTCAAAGAAGAATATTTTGAATTTCTTTTGATTAATTGCGTAGATAGACTATTAGGGTCTTATATCTCATATAAGATTTGGAATCCACCTTATGGAATGATAGATGTTATTTCTTATTGAAATAAATATAAAATTTTCATATGATATGTAGAGAGCATTTATGTTTGAAGAACTATTTCTGAGATCACTCTTTTTTGATCTGTGTTTTTCATGGTCTTCATCCAAAACTCCTTTCTTAGTAGTTAGAAATATCCTTTCCAAATAAATAAGCTAAAAATTTAGAATGTATACCAGGCTAAAACAAAATAGTCAGGACTGGTATAAAATCCTTAGAATGTTTGGATGTTTAAAACAATCATTTTGTATTAAGATGTATTTTCCAGTGACATACTTTTCATCATTTAATTATTCTTTTATTCATGTTTAAGACACCTTGCGTTCTATTGATGAAATACTCTAAGTTCATATAGCAGGTCAAATTAACACTATTCATTTGATCAAGTCGGATAACTGCTGTCAATCAGTCTTTTAAATTTCATCTTTTTTGAAGAGTAGAATGTAAGTTGGAAGAAGAGATTGAAATGCTAGTTGCCGGCTTATCCAGTTTGAAGAGTTATATACCATAAACATGAATTCTTTCGTATTCACAAAAGAAAATATCTACTCTACTAATGAAAAATAAAATTTAACTGTGATCCAAGTCTTGATATATTTTATAGAAATAGATGTGATTTTTGAATCCGAAAATAGCATAAATAAATTTCTAACAAATAGCCAAAGAACACTTCTAATGAATATTTTAAGCGGTGTTTTTTAAAGCTAATAAAGAAATGAATTGGCAATACGTCGGGAATTATAGCCCTATCTATAAAGGATTTCTTATTTAAAGAAATATAACACCAGAAATTATTTATTAAGCTTCAAGTTGACCATAATTTGGCAATTATTTTAGCAATTACTTTTTTTAATAAAAAAGGACAGTGATTTGCTTTTTTAATTGATGTATAAAATATTTATTTGAGAATTCATCGGATGATAAGTGAATTATATTAATATATACTGGTTATTTCACTGGTTTTTCAGTTATGAAATTATAACTAAAGGAACAGGGAATTATATAAAAATTTGATTTACGATGTTAAACTTGAGTCTTTGTTATAAGCAAGAAAAATAAAGTATGTGAAGATAAAATAAAAGAAATAAGGAAGAATAATTTTTTCGGAATCATTTCTATTTGCTGACATCATTTCACACCCACAAACGAATTTACTCACAAAGAAATTCAATAAAGAACCTACAGGCTTGCTGTTCATATGTGCTGATTTAAAGCTATATAACCAATGCCGTGTAGTATTATTTATTCTACCTATAATTCAATAAAGACAGGATATTACGGATTTCAGGCTTTTGTAAAACCAAAGAGATATTCGATGCAACCTGTTCCGCATATTTGATAAATTCATACTTGATGCAAGTGATAAGAGATAACAGAGTATTTTAAAATATTTACATTACACAAATAAAATTGCACGGTAAAATACAACTTCACTTTGAAGAATTATAATATGCAATTCAAAGCTTCCCAGCTAGTATATGCCATTCATCTCCATTTCAAAAATTAATGTAATATTGAAGATTTCTACTATGTTTTTTTTTTTTGCTTTGTAGAGATAGTTTTCGAAAATACGTATTAATATTATGTCAGTACTCATCTATAGGATGAATAGTAGAGCATAGAGTAAAAGTGACATTTAAAAAAATGCAGGTATTTTCATTATATTATAAAATAATTAATAGATTGAAAGAATGAAAGACAGCCCTGACTTATCATTTTACTGCTTTGAAAGATGAAAGAAATGTTCAGGTAAAAGGAAGTATTCCGTGAAAATGTTTTTAAAAAATGTATATTTTGATGGAATTCATGCAATTGAACAGAAATAAATATTTTTCAGTTCATCAGTTCATGGTTTAATTATATTGTTTCACTAGTTTGGTAAAATTCCTCACTCTACCTTTTTACGTTTTATGAGACATTTGATTTAGGTTCAAAAATATCATTTTCAAATTCATTTGAACTTGTTTATGCGAATTCCATTAATTAGGGAAATTAAATCACATAACAGAAGGTTTTTTTTCTTATTGTAGTAAAAAATCAAGAAAATAAAATATTTACAAAATAATATTAAATATTAAAAATTGCTTTTAGATATTCTCAAAAAGCAGCTTTACTTTTAAATTTGATGCGACTTTTGGCAGTTTATTTTTAAATTGCTGTTCGAATATGCTAAATAACATTGAAACTTATTTCAAAGCTGCTAAATAGAAAAGACAATAATCGGAAATAACAATTTTCTGAAAAAGGATACTAATTAGTATTTTTAGAGAATTTTTTCAGCAACTAATTAGTTTCCTGTGATAAACAATCTTAAAAGCACTCAACAAGCAATTTTATGACTTATTTATAAATAAATTTAAAGAATACTAATTTATGATCATAAAAAGATGGAATATTGTATTTCGAAAATGATCCTTTTCTGCTGATTCACAGTTAAAAGGCAAGTTTACTTTAAAAAGTAAACGTTTTTCTGGAGAAGTAAAGTGTGATCACATGGTGTTTACACACACGAGCGCGCTCACACACACACATATGAAATTTAAGAAGGGAAAACTTCTTCAAAGCGAATATTAAAAAAGTTATTCAGTATTCAAAAATTATTCAATTAGTTTAAAATGCAGTATTGTTCATTCACTTATAATTGGTTCTTAGAATTGAAGTGACGACAAACCACTTCCTTTCTTCCTGCTGCTTATCATTATTGAGCTACTTTGTGTTGATTTAATTTATGTTAGACTTCAGAGAAGAGAAAATTGTTATAAGTAATTATTATGCATTTTATACTATTAAATCATTGAGAATTGTTGATAAAAATAGACTTTAATTATATTATTAAAAATTGAGTTGAAATCTGATTTGTAATAATAAAATATTTTCCCCGTCTCTTACTTTTGACAAAACATTTTATAATAAATAATTTTGTATTCTAAGATAATCAAATCATTAATTTCGGAAGGAAGCAAATATTTTATTTCGCATAAAAAATTTAGAAATTAGAAATTCTATAAAACTTTATCAAAATCTTTTACCATAATTAATAAAATTCGGTATTTCCGTGTCTACAATTCTAATACTTTGAGAATTCAATATATATATATATTTTTTTCTAATACGTCTGAAGGTTTGAAAATAAAGGATAGTTCGAATTCGATTAGAAATTTTAGTGCGATACTTCGATTTCTCGTATTTTATATATGAAACTATTTTCATGTATTTAATTGGAAAAAAACCAACTATATACTTGATCATTAAAACTTATTCTTAAATATTTATATTAATATTCTTAGGTTCATTGTGATTTTAATTACTTACAAAATAATGCATAAAGGTATTTACAATTTATTTAGTCTAAGCACTTTTACACTTTTTCTTTATTCGTGTTATTTCCTGGAAATTCTAATGAAAAATACGATTGCGTTGATATATTTCCATTATAAGCATTTCGAAGAAATGTGTTTTTCTTTTTTTTTCCACTGGAAATTCTCCTCTTTTATCACAGGAAAGAAATTTTATTCATACAAGTTTGTTTTTTATTTTCTCCTTTGACATATGAAACCAGAGCCTTCGTCGAATCGAATTTCTTTTACTTCTGAATCCCAATAAGCCAACCAAAATGTTCAAAGACATATCATTTCTTGAACAGCTCCATTCCTTGGAAATTTCGGAAGGCAATACTTCAGCACAATCAATTCTCGTGGATATGAAAGCGGCCCTTTCGATCAACTTGAAATATAATTTTCAACGAACGTTCGGATTTAATCTTTCTATTGTGCGAGTCGCACCTTTCAAAAATCCCGGCCACATATTTCTTTTTTTTTCATCCAGTGATACCAAAAATCTCCAATTCTCGAGTCAAGTCCCCATCCAAAAAGCGGCTTTTTAGTCATCAAGATACCCCCTCCGGCCGAACGCCAAAGGAGATAGATGCAAGAGAAATAATGACAGTCAACAAAAATCCACAAAAAATAACAGAAGTTCGACGGAAGATGACGTCACGTGGTCACGTGGTCCTTGCGAATCGAAGCGCGCGCCTTCTACCGAACGGGTCACGGAGAACTGCGGATCTGCAGAACAGGACTCCCGATCATCCATTCAGGGAAGGACGGAAATAATTGTCTACGTTCGGAAACTTCTACACTTTTTAGAACGGGGAACTCTTGTTTCTCCCTTTCGGACACCAAGCGATTCTCCGTTCCCTGTCTATCTCTCGTCTTTTTTTCCTGTGTGTGTGACATTGCAAATTTGCTTTACGAAACATAAACAACATTGTTTTTTTATTTCATTCTCTTTGTGCGACCACGTTTTAGAATAATAAAAATAAAGCTAGAACAAAACGGAAGAAAAACATTAAGGAATCAGAATTCTGTGTCGATAAATATATGATGGGGCCTCTCCGGCCACATGGTGTGAGTGTTTATGACAGTTTTAGTGTCCATTCTTCGTTGAATTATTCAGCGTGAACCTTTCGGGCATTGTTTAATAACTTCCTTCAAGAAGAAGTCGGAGCGAAATATGGTAATATCGGGCGTAAAAGTCTGCGAAAGAAAAATGTTTGGAGATAAGGACTTGGGTTTTGCTAAATGTGGATTTCGAACTGGGAACAAATGTTCGGTGCGTGATCGTTTTTCTCAGGATGTGAAAGTTTGTGGCGAAATCTTCACGAAGCAAGGTTTTAAGAAAAGGCAAGGATTTATGAAAGGCCCCACTTTGAGATTTCAAGCATTGCTGGGACTATTATTCTGCGCTCTGCACTTGTTCAATGTCGGACAAGCAGGTATGTCAAAACAAGCCTATTTTCTTCTTTTCTTTGATTGTATTTCTTCCTTTGGCTGATATAAATTTCTTTCTTTTTTATGCAATTATTGTCATGAATTATGAATTGTGTTGTTTTAATTTTTTGATGGTTTTCTCTTTCAATGTTTTTCCTCATATCTAATATTTCAGAATTTCAAGTAAAATAAAATTTAAGTCAAATAAAATTATAATGTGACATCTATGAAGTAAAATATATATATATATATAATGAACAAATTACAGTGTCAATAATCTTAAAAACATTAAATGGAAATGCATTCAATATAAAAAACTTTAGTTTATGTTTTTTTTTATTCGCATTCAGCGATATTTTTATAAATAGCTACTGACTTGAAGCAGTTTTTCAACAAATCGAATTCAATTTTAAATAATATTAACATTTCTCCTTTGAAAATATATTGGGAAAACATATCTTATGTTTTATAAATTTTGAAATATTTCATTAAATTCTATAAAATAATTTAAATAATTTAATTAACCAGTTATCTGATTTTTAATCTAACAATTTTTAAATTATTTCTAATTCATCACTATACAAAAAATAATTACACTGCTTAGCTCTTGAATTTTTAATGACATATTTCACTTTTCATAATAATTATTTATTTTAAGTTCTTTTTTTAAAACATGGAATGATAAAAGAGCTTTTATTCTTTAAATCTTTTGCATTTTATATAGTTTCGATTTTTTTCGTGTATATATTTTCTTATTTTCAAATGCAGGCCTATATATGTCATAATTTCTTTAAACTAAATATTCTATTTTAAAAGCAGCAATTCATTTTAAATAAGAAGTCAATATCTTCAATTGTGTACTTTGAAACACATTCATCTTTGAACAAGGATATTGATTTATTTCACAAATATTTCTTCTATTTAGATTTTCATTTATAAACTTTGCCGTCTTATATGCATTTCTTCAATTACAGTGAATTTTGTTCGTCTTTATTCATTTAACCTCAATAAATATTAATTATCACAGTTAGATAACATATATAGACTGAAGGAAGCATTCAGTAAAAGACTTCAAAAATAATTGACGGAACTTGTCAGAAAATTAACTGTTCAATGAAAACAAGTATGAAAAATCATTCCTTGAATTGTACCAAACTCATTATAGAACCTACTCTCTACTCTAGCAACTACTTTGAAAAAAGAAACATATTTTTTTTAAAATAAATTATTATTAATCAATAATATAATTTAAGAAATTAATAATCAATCCGAATCTTTTAGTTTATAATGAATTTCATCTATTCATTTATGTTATTTTTGTTATATCAAAAATTTCAGATACAATTTAAATGTTTTTTCATTGAAATTAAAATATACAGTACTGATATTTATGTGCATGCGCAATGCATTGCAATTATATAAGTAAAGCAAATATTAGATAGAGAAAGAGGCATTTTGAGGTAAGTCAAGTACTTGAAACTTGTAAAAATAAATCATGAACAATAACAAATGAGATCGTTGGACACTGGATATTACAAAACTCCAACATTTTTCTCCAGAGATCTTCTCAGGGAAAAAGAAAGAACACAATTTTTTTTTTCCGTGGTTCGCTTTAAAAACGCTTCAAAGAGCATGCTTTTTTTTTCTCTATCTACAGTTCGAAAGGAGAAATAACTTTTTTTCTTTTCCCGCTAGGCAGGTGGCTTACACTCTTTTTTTTCTTCTTGAAAGTATGTACTGAACTTGCTTTGTTGCAAAATGAAAGACAAACAAATGTTTTTAAAAAATTCAGTTTAAGGTGAAAAACAAACATGTTTTTTTTTATTATTAAAAAACTGAGTCTACATAATTTGAAAGTAAAATTAGGTAATTGAATTCAAATTCGTTGTTGGTATTTCATTGGATTTTTGATTTCCAAAAATGCCAGGGTGATTTTGTTTTGCAAAATCTTCACAGAAAGTACGGTTATATTTTGGAAAGAAGCAGTATGAATAATTAATAGACAAACATTTTGTTTGCCTGATACAAGGTTAATCTACCCGGCACAACAAGTTTATGATTATATTTTTCTAAGCATTAAATTTAATCTGGAATCTATTTTTCGGATATATTTTTGAGCATTTCCTTAATTATAAATTAATCAAACCTTTTTTTAGCATGTACACAAATTTGTTTTACTTTTCACGAGTGCATAGAGAAAATAAATTTAAAAAAAAATTTTGTTAAATGAGCTGAATATAAAACAAAATCTATAATTTTTTTTAAAGAAAACATTAATTTAAATATTCTCACAACAAGTTGATATCCCTTAAATAAAGCGTGAGAAAAATTTTGTTTATAGTAAATTTTAAAGAAATGCACATCAAATAAATACTTAATATTTCCTCTCTTTTGATATATTTTTGAAAGAAAACTGATTAAAATGAAAAGTAGCAACTCATTTTTATTCACATAATGAATAAAAAAATACCCATAAAGAAAGACAGTTTCCCAAATATTCGAAATTTTTTTTATGCTCTAGAATGCAAAGGTAAGGAATATTCTGAATTCTTACCAAAATCATGATGTTTAAAAAATAAATGTTAAAAGAATCAAAATTTAAGTTAAGCCTTTATCAATCATTATGTATCACGTGAATGTGATCCATAATATGACAAAAAGGACTTTTTTAATGTCCACGTTAGTGCACACAGATTTTAATAAGAAAAAAAAATCTTCTAATGAAAAAATTATTCGCAAAAATAAAAAAAAAACATTTTTAAAAAATTGTTTTCTTGAAATAAAAAAAAAAATGCTTCCAATTTTCTTAGTACAGATACAAGAAAGACATCCCTTTTTTTATCCATTATTCAAATAATGGATGTAAAAACTGCCCATATACAAAGGTAGCTTTTCAAAATGATCGGAATTATTCTGATGGCTTTTCTAGAACCCAAAAATAAGGAATACTCTGAGATCCTACCTAAATCGTGAAAGAAATAATGTGATTAAAAAAAATCAAGAGATTTAAGTTAGGCCTTTTTCTATCATCATTTATTATCGATGATATGACAAAAATGCCTTTCATTAATGTATTCTTCGTTGAACATACTTTTTATAAAAAGAAGATAAAAAAAAATAATAAAATAATTCCAAGTGGGGAAATATTAGAATTATTCATTACATTCTGAAATTTGTGATATTTCTCAAATTCTTATCAATTGATTTATAGAAGTTGAAATATTTTTTATATTTTTCCATCACGTGATATAGAGCTCGTATTTAATAGTTTTCTTATACTTATAAACCTACTAAATTTTATTGCATTGCTTCAGACCATTAATTTTGGAATCATATTCTATTTTATATGACATTTTTAAAAAATTGAGCCTCAAATTATTTCAATGCATTAAGGGTTGACCAAACATTTCAAGTAAAAAATAGCGAGTGTTACAAATTATCTATTGAAAATAAACTGTGTAAAAATATTATCCAATAAAAAATTATTTTCTCGAAATGAAACATTTCATTTTTTTCCAATTTCTTTTAGTAAAATGCAAGTTTTATTTTTTAGCATAAATGGGTAATATAATTTTGATTATATTTTAATATAAGAAACTTTAATATATAAAATTGTTTCTAAATCATAAAGATCTTGAAGATTTTAATATTGAAGAAAAAAAAGGCTTACGCTCTTTTATTAATAGGTCCTTATATTTTAATATATATTTCAAAAGGACTGTCATTGCCATAAATGCTTTTAATGATTCATGCACTTTGAAAAAACTAAAAACATCATTTTTTAAAGTGAGATATCTCGATAATTGACTCAGAAGAAAAAATGAAAAAAAAAATGAAAGGAATATATCAATTTTAATTTATTAATATAATTGATGATTTGGTATTTTAATTCCGCATGTTCACAAGATCCATCTCACAAAGATACGCTTGCCCCGTTGTACAAACAGAAACTTTTAAATAATTATCAAATGGCATTTTTATTATTCGTTATTGAACTCTATAATCAATGCCATATGTCAATACGCGGAAACATGTTTCTCATTTATTTCATTTAAACATCTTTTTCATTTATTTTATTTTATTTGAAAAATTCAATTCTCTTGTGAGCTTACAACGCCCATAGTAGTTATCTCGAAGCAACAGAACGGATTCAAAGGCCTTGAAATTTTGACAGAATTGGTTAAAAAATAAAACTATATCATAGTAATGATGTAATGAAATTAATATCTATGCTTTATCCGAGGTATACTGATTTATGACTTATATGGTTAAAAAATATCTTTATTAATTGTATATTTTATTTCATTATTTTTTAAAAAACAAGATAGTTTGAATTATGTTGATAATAAATGAAAGATAAAAAAAAAGACCTTGTAAAAGTGCAAAATCATTCATTTGCATTGGTATTTAAATCTGAATAGCATAAAAATATTCATGAAAAGGTAAAAGCTTCAATTTATATTTCATAAATGTCGCGAATTTTTGTATGCATTCCAATTTATATTTCATAGAGGTGGAGAATTTTTATATGTACTCAAATTTACATTTCATAAAGTTAGTCAATTTTTATACGTATTCCAATTTTAAATATTTTTATATTATATTTTTTGATTAAAAATAATTTCCGAACACACACTTTTTCGTACTGAGTTATTTTCTGAAAAAAAAAATAATAATGGAGAAATACATATAAATGGTAAATTAACTTCTTCACGAATTGGCAGTAAAATATATTTCATATATATATGTATATATATATGAATCAAAATAGTCTATTAAATAATTTTAATTGGCAGGAAGCACCTTGAAGAATTTTTTTTTTAAGTTGTAATATTTGTTTTTGGAACTTTTTTAATGAATATGATATAAAACCTCCCGATTTTTCCTTTTAGTTGCCTACATTTTTGAAGTAGTTTACATCTCAAATGATAATTGTTACACTTTCTAAATAATGTTATGAAGCATAGGAATAAAGATTATTTTTTTACTCATTTATTTTAATTCATGGCTTCGTTAAGCGTCAGTAAAATCAAACGTTATTTTGCTGTCATTCATGTCGTAACATAAAATATTCTTTGAATAATATATGCTAATTACTATCTATCATAAAAAATGTGTCTATGCACGTTGGTACTCTACAGACTAATCGTCTGACAAGAGGTACCACCCATAATATATACAATGTGTCAACTAAAACATTTCTTTCTCGCATTTTCATAAGGACGATAAATACAGTTAGAAACTTGAAACTTGGTGTCTACATATAGTAAAATGAATAAGCACAGCATGATAGGATCAGTTATAGCTTTACCTGGCTGCAAATAACGGAATCAAACTTTTATATTTCAAAAACAGTTAAAGACAGAGAGAAAGCAATTTATAAAAGTGTAGTGCATCTTTTATTTAGTACAAAAAGACATCTTGCTCATTTTAATTTAAGAATAGAACGTTGAATATCATTTTTCAAAATTGTGACGTAACAAAACATGGATAAGATTAGAAAATGTTGCTTTTCTGACACACACACACAAAAAAAAAAAACGTAATATATTTCCTTTTTCTGTGGGAATAACTCTAACAGCAGTTTCGCACTGATATTGCAGGGCTTCTATACCGCATTATTGTTGTTTGGGATAGCATATAAATCAATATGGTATAAGGAGTGAAATATAAAATTCAAATGGACGTCCAAATCTGTCTCGTAGACGACACAGAATAGTTTTCAAACCAAAATAATAATAAAAAAAACCTTTTCCATAACCAATTTTACTTTTTTCTTTCCTGGCACACTTTATGACGTCACAGTTTTTGACTCATAGTCAAATAAATGTTCGTTTTACCCGTTTTATTGTTAGTATTATAGCTCTTAATGTGCCTTTAGACACTATATCAATTTTGTTATTGTCTTTTTTTCGTATATTGTACCATTTCCAACACGGAAAATGTCGCAATAACTGTGCCATTTTCAAACAGCTGTTGACTATGCTATTTTGAATCGGCTAGTGCTATAAACTTGCATATGCACCTCTCCACCTAATGCATGGTCATTTCACCAAACCTAGACACTAAATTTGTTACAATAATTGTCGGCATCTTAATTTGAGTTCAAAAAATATTTAATAGATGTCCCTTACACTTAAAAATAGGCAATGCTGCTGTCGAATCCTGGAATGCTGAAATTTTTTAGAAAACATGCTGAACTTTTAACTAGAATTTTAATTAATGGAAAACTGAGTGTTGAACCAGGTTTCGGAATAACTTTTTAAATATAAATTTTTTTAAAAATATCTTACGTCATCCTAAATTTCAAAAAGTTGCCTTAATTTCATTAATTTGCCGTAATTAAATTTTTATCTTATTTTCAGTATATTTTAAAATAAATTGTTTTATTGTTGAAGCTGAAATTTAATTTATTTTCGTCGTTAGAATTTATATTTCTTTTAGGTCTTTCCCTTTCATTTATGATCATTTTGATATGAAGTTCAACTGATCTTTACATACTGATTTTTTTTAAAGTTTGCTTTTAATTAAAATTTGATTACTGCAACAATTACAGTCAAAGTTTAAATAAGAAGGGAATTAACTAAAAGTCATTTCCAAATAATTATCAGCACATCATTTGTATGCTTAGGAGTTTAACCAACTGTTTTTCTTGCTTAGTGTTTTTCCTTCAGATTCTCAATTTTTTTCATTGAATTTCTTTTAAATATTTCTTGAATACGTTATGCAAATGTGAAATACATTCTATACTAAACCTTAAAATTCAGTAACTTTTCTTTTTCTCCATTCTTTCTTTTTGCTCAGATATTTTCCACGAGCTGGCTTGAATTCAGCAAACATTTCATTAATTTCAGAAAGGATTAAGTGAATTGCAATCAATTTCTGACCAAAATTCCACTTTAAAATTCTACATGTGGTTGCAGAAATTTTGAGATCGCACAATGAAGATAGTTTTAGAATGCTTGTGAATCTGTAAAAGTTTAATATCTATCAAAATTTGAGGTTTAAAAATGCTCTGCTGCGAAACTCGTTAAGACTAACTTATAATTAAGGGATGTGATGCTAAGAGCGGCCAATCAATAAAACAATATTTACTTAATTAGAACAAATCATTTGCAAATAAATTCTCGATTTTTTTTCAATTTATATGTAAATATGTATTTAATTAGTTAACAAAATATAAAAAATAGAGCCGCAATGTAGATAATTCAAAGCTAATCATGGAAATAATATATTTTGCTTTACTATATGGAAGACAATAATGATATCACAGTCAGGAAATAAATGAGCTTTCAAATGGGCTTAAGTTATTATAGAGATGTGATACCATATTGCGTTTATTTTTCAACAATCGTAAAATATTGTAGAATAAAATAAGCGTGGCTTTTTGTCGTTGATAAGAAGAAATTTGCATCTTATTCTGATTCAAAAGATGCACCCTCTATTATTATTCCTTAGCAACTTGCATATAAGTTTTATGTTTACAGCATAAAGATTTCGTTTATTTAAAATTCCTTTAAAGTAATTAAAATTTTAATTTCTTCGAAAGAAATTATTTGTATTTAATATAGCAAATATCTGATTGTCATCTGATATCTAATAATTGAGTTGTAACACATTTTATACAATTTATAGTTAATACTAAGCTATTTAATTGCAATTAATAGCTATTTTCCTCAATTTTACATGACTGTATATTAAAAATTATTTTTAATTTTATTTCATTTATTTAAATAGAGATTTAATGAAATAAAGGCACTGACTTTTGTTCAATCCTAGATGAAACATTAATGTGATGTAAATGCTTTCTGCTTTAATTATTTATAAATAAAATTTAGAAAAAAATTATAAACAAATTCAAATTAATTATATCAATTAAAATGGTTTTTTAAAATGAAACATAACACATCACATTAATAAAACTCAAAATTAAAAATGTTCTCTATTGAAAGTAAAAAGTGTAATAATTCACAAATTTTATTTACTTACCAACATTTATTTTACATTACATTTTTTTTAATACTGAAGATAGTAAATTATTGATATTAATGATGTAAGAATGTGAAATCTGATATGGAGACACTTTCCACATTTAAAATTCTTTATTTAGGTAAAAGTTAAGCAATATATAAGAAATATGGATTCTTTCAAAGATTACCGTGGTGTATGCCCAATATTTTTTTTAATTATTCATCTAACTTACAATCAGAAAAATGAAAGCTGTTTTGACTAATTTGAATACTAAAAGTTTCAACCAATATGAGTTGCCACTTTGATAATACGATTGACAACTTCAGATGAAGATATTTAAATGTACAATAAAAAATTATTTAAGCACACTCCCTCTCTATATAAATGGAATAAATCAAGCTTAAAATAACCTATAGGAACAAAAAACTGTCAAAATGAATAAAAACTAATATTTTAAAAATTATTTGCAACGAACGCTCTAATTTTTAATCAACATATTTTACCCACAGGAACTATAAGCTTTATTAATCATTTTTGTTAATTTTATGAACAACGATTGCTGTGATGTTTCATGCGTGAAATTGTTTTTTTCTAGCATATGTGTTCATCTATTTACTTAATTAAAAAAAGGAATTAGCTCTATTTGGTTTTTCTAAAGGAATAAAAAGAATTCTGCCAATTTATCTCTACTTCTTTTGTGACTTCTTTCAGAGCATTTATTACAAGGAATTAGATTTCTACATGGTTTGTGCATTTCTTTATTTTCAGTAGTATTAAAAACATGATTAACGATCACTTGTGGCAAATAAAAGTAAAGTATTTGGAAATAAATCTTCAAATTTCTTAGAAAAATTTCAGTACAACGTATGTTGTTATCTTATGCCCTGACAATTTTGCGGTATGAAATTTAAGGAAATAAATTATATGAAATCACTAAAAAATAATTTTTTTGTAAAATTTTGAATTTTGTAAATTTAATATTTTTAATATTCGAACAGATTTTTTTAAAATAAAATAGTTAGAATTTTGTTTGTTTATCTATTTTTTAGAAAGCATTTGATTTTTACGTTTTATATATGCATTTTATTCAATTTTGCATCGAAAAAGTTTAATGCTCTTGTTATGTTGTAATACTATTTTGCATGCAAAATCTAATATTTATCAAAAAAAGATTAGATTTTCTTACTGAATATCTCATAAATTAGAATACAATGCATATATTTTTGTTCGGATTTTATATAATATTTTCTCAATACGTTGTGTACTTCCTAAACAAGATAATTTATTTAAATACTTATTTTTTATTTCGAAAAAAATTATAAAGGTTTTAAGGCTCTACAATGTGAAAAAAATTCAATTTTTTGTTAGTTATTAATCAAATCACACTTATTAAAGAATTGTTAGAAAAATTGCTTATTTTTTAATTCAGAAATTTGAAAGCGTACTTCTTAAGATACCAGCAAACATTTAAGCAAATCATTTGGTAAACTTCTATACTAGAAAGGTTTTGCTTTGTGCCTCTTTGTAATCCCCAAAGTGCTTTTTTTTTCTAACAATAAAAAAAATACCTCTTATATAGTGAATTTTGATTTCATAGATATTTTTTCAACCTTTTTTAATGTAAATATTTAGAACTTAAACTGTTTACGATTTTTTCTCAAGGAATATATCCTGAACGTATTTACTTACTTAAGCTTTTACATATATAATTAGATTGTTTATATATATAAGCGTAATTAAATTTTAAACAGTCCATTTTACAACTAACCTTAAAATAAGTAATATAATTTAAAAGACGGACTTCAGATACTGGAAAAGGCAAAGATATTAAATAAAAAAAATTAAATGTTGTTAACAAAAGGCAAATGACTTGGGAATTTACTTACATCCATATTCAAAAATCACCTATCCTGCAATAAAGTCAATGTTCCTTTTCCTAGCAAATAAATCAGGCTCAATCACTGTGAAAAATCACACATTTGCTTCCAAAGCTTCTATTTTAAAGTGCACTGTAAATCATATTAACAGCAATATGTCGAAAGTGTTCATAGGAGGAATCACAAAAGCACTTCTTCAAAAGAGATTTTAAAATAATAGTACCATCTTGAAAAGGAAATCCCAGACTGCTACTTTGCGAAGAAAAATGGTTGTGTGCATTGGAAAGACACATAATATTTTACCTCATGGTGCAAAGAAATCGAGTGGGGACTGAATTAAAAGATTAGATATATACATAATATGTGATCTATTATAAGATTAAAATGATAAAAAATGCATATACATTCTCTATATTTTTATTATTTTAAAAATTTTAAGCATTAAACATAAAAATAAAAAGCCTTCTATTGTGATATTTTTCAATTAATTTTTTGAGTAAATATGTAACTGTTATACTAGTTCTTTTATAAAATTCAAGTTTGCATATAGAAACAAATTTAGAGATTTGTAATATTCTAACACGATTTTTATTTATATATATTTTTTGCAATTAACTGTATAGTAAAAAAGTTAAATTTGCTGAACGAATAGAAGGCAAGACTTATGTATGTAAATAAAATAATCTTGTATTGAACAAGAATAGAGCTTATATCATAATTTAATTAAGCATTTGTGTGTTTTATATAAATGTATTTATAGGGAATGAAAATATATTTTATAATCAAATTAAAAAGGAATGAATATTCATTATATAAAATTTAATTTTACTGATTTAGAACCATTGTATAAAAGAACAAGAGACATTTTATCAATGAAAATATTACTATATTTTTGAATTATATACTAAAATTATATATTTAGAAAAACAAATCTGAGTAAATTTGAAATTGCATATTGATTTTTGTTAATTTTTGGAATTCTTTTTCATTTTTGAAGTTGCCTTGACTGCAGAAATAAATAATTCATAACTTAATTAACACTTCGAATTTGCAGAAATATAGTCAAGCAAATTCTAGAAGCTTTATTTTTTAACGCATACTAGTTTATTGAGTAACGCATCATTGAATATTTTATATATGTCAAGAAATATATTTAGAACATATGTTAAAAAATGAAAAGTAAAAATTTTTCCCTTTTTGACAAAGACATTATTTTTCTTAAAGTTCTTTAAAATTCTCTAAATTATAATTAATATTGTACACGTATTTAAAGTCAGCAGTAATTATTAACTTTAACGCGTAACTGGAGACATGAATTTCCGCATGTATCCAGAAACATGGAGTCAAAATGACTTCATTGTTAATTTTCTTTTTCTTTTTCTCTCTTTTTTTTTGTCTTTTGAAAATTGCATTTGAATTTATTTTGGAAACACAATACATTCTGAAAATCTTGTAGTTACCAAAAAAACATAAAAATAATGATATTGAAAATGTTAAATGATATAATATTAAATGCTGGAAAGGTGTAAAAAAATTCCTAAACAATTATTTAATAAGTATTCGCTTCATTTAGATATTACAGAGTTACATTAATGTTAGTAACTTTAGAAATTTAACTAGCAGAAAGGAAGAATACAATATTAAAAAAACATTTTTAAACTATTCCTTTATTATTTTTTCCATAATAAAATTAAAAGCTGTTTATTAAGTCAATGACTTAATAAACAACAACAAAAACTTTGAAAAAGAATAACTGGATTATGCGCAAGGGCTCATACTTTGACTTTTGCCTGCATACTGATGAAAGGAAAGTTACTGAGGCGATTATTGTATTCAAGAATACCACGTGATAATCGGGACTAATGAACAAGGCGCAGCCATTTCCATTCACTTCTCTAGTACACTTCATTCTCTTAGGTTAAATAGAAACAAAAGAAAACGAAATATTCTACTACTATTATGATTCTTTTGTAGCTATATAACTATGTAACTATATATTTAAAATTAATCTCACTGTAAATAATTTTAAGTTGTTTAGAAAAACTAAAAAGTTATTTTGAAAATGAATACATTTTTTTTAATAATTCGTAGTTACTTAGCTTATAAGTAAGTAGCTCCTCCTATTAAGATGATAAACTCAGAAACAGCAATTAGAATGGTAACTAAAAAATTTGGATACGGTTTTAATTATATATGTAAAACCAACATCTTCTCTGGTAAACGCAACAAATCTCACTGCCAAAATTACATGGAAAATGAACTCTTAAATTTAATTTATGCATTATGTGCATGAATTCTTAATTTTAATCATGCATACAATTTTGCAAATGCTTTCAGAAATTAAGACAAATTACCCATAAGAATCTTTCTCGTGAAAAATAAACTTTAATTGATAATTAATTCACTGGAGTTCAAATGCCAGAAAAGAAAAAAATACAAAATTTTCTCATTAAGTGTGCATAACAAACCATCAGCAAGTCTTTTAAAAACGTATTTCATGCTTGAATCAAAGCCATGGAGAGATAAAAACGAAGCTTTCAATAGGTTTTGAGCATACATATCATTACAGAGGAATATAAAATAAAGAATCACGACAGCGGATATCTTGGCGGAGGAAGAAAAAAAATCCCTGATTCTCAAGTCCACTTATTTTTTTTCTCCTTCCATCTTTTCGTGAATCCACAAAGAAAGGATATTATTATGCATGCTTCGCAAAATTGGCGGAAACACTTGACGTGGTCGTATGGTTGTCATTGATGTTCTACTTTACTTCGAGATTTCTTTCTTTAAAATAAAATAATGGGAAATTGGATGGAAGCCAACCAATGACAGGGGATAAAAAATATCCTATATCGCATGCCATTCCTTAGGCAAATAAGTCAGAAGGAATCGGCATTGTATTAGTAATTGCAGGTTAAAGCTCCTCTAATTATTCGTATGCTCATTCACAACAGCCGTTTCCATTGCGTCTTGGATGGTAAGGGTTGTCTCGACTGCACGGTGATTTATGATTTTTAGTAATTATATGGGAGAAGTCAGGTCATGTGGGTATTTGCCAAAAAAGTTTTTCTTCACTTCTGGTTCTCCTTTTACCCCTCTCTTCCCTTTCATAGAGAATAACTTTCAGGGCCATTTTTCCCTTTTTGTTATGTAATTAATTTAATCTCAAGTGAGTCAGATGTTATCACAGGTTCCTCTCAGGAAATTGATTTTACAATTAAACCTTAGGAATAGTGCTAGTTATTTTTGGGTAATTAGGGGTTGCCAAAAATAACTTACCTGGTGCGTAAAGTTTCCAGGAAATATTGATGATTTCTTATTCTGTAAGGGGATAGGACCAAAATAAAGTTTTAAAAAAGCCGATGGGACATTACAAGGAAATTTTATTTTAGAAAAGACATTTTATTGAGGTAAATTAAGCTAAGGACAGCTGTTTTAAAAGCTCAAAATGGAACGGAACATTTGGACTGCAATTGTTATTCCGTTTTTATAATGTTGCATCAAAATACCTATTTCTTTTATTATGTTCTAAAAATATATAGCTTTTGAAATAATGAAAATGTTTTTAATGGATTTCAGAAGTAATTAAAATATGTTTCACCAAAATATTTATTTAATCCCATTGAAACTGGAGTTTTTACTATAAAAACATGCATGAAAAGCAAATGATTCTGCAATATTTCCAATTTTCTTTGAAAATATTAAGTTGTAATGAATTATAAATTTAGGTAATGAATACCAAACGTCAATATATTTTATAAACATTAATCTTTTGTCTAAACGTCTTTGATAATGGTTTTTTGGGATAAAATGTTGAAAATAAATCATATTAATGAATACAGAAATGCAATTAACGATAGTTGTTTGCAGATCTTTATAGAAATAAAATAAAAGTAATAAAATACTTACTGAAAATAATCGTATTATGGCTTTTTCACCATCACTAGACAAAATGTTTATAAAGATATATCTACGCAATTAAATATTTCCCGATAATGATTATCAAATTCAAATATCTATGTTTGTAAGGTTTGCTGTATTTTTAATTTTTATCGTGATTTTAACGTTTATTTCTTTTTTTTGAAAATGAAAGTATAAACCATAACATGTTGGTACCACCCATGGCCTTCCTAGAAATATCTAGAGTGTTGATGACATATCAGAATAACAAGTTTGCGTTGGACTAACGGTTTACTGATTTGTTGCGCGTTAAAATTCTATTCTATTTGTTAAAATTCTATGAAATTTTAAATGTCGAGACTGTAAACTTAAAAATTTAGAAATCTTTGAGAAAACTTATTCTTTTTAGCTGGAAATGAGCTCAAATGAATTCTTATCGAAAGCACAAATGTGTTGATGATTTAATATATTCAAAGATAAAGATGGTGCTAATATGTTTACGTTCCAAACTGATAAAATTCAACATTAAAGAGAGCGGGCACATCAAATGAACACTTAAAAAACAAACAAACAACTAAAACCTTTACAAAAGTTTTCATAATATTCTACCAGAACTGTTGTAGAAAAACGATTGTTCAAGATACTGATAATATTCCGAAACTAATGATAATCAACATCAAAGGTAATCGGCACATCGATTAGATATATGAACAACAAGCAAAGAACCAAAAAATATTACATTAAATTCCATAATATTCTACCACGATAGTTATGGAGAAATATTATTGAAGATACTGTTCATAATATAACACAGACTGATAAAACTCAACATCAGAGAGAGAGAGTACATATTGATTGAGTACGTGAAGAACAAGCAAAGGATTAAAAATATTATATAAGTTTCATATTATTTTACCAAAATAATTAAGAACATAAGCAACTTGGTCTTAGAAAGGGCAAAACATTGTTTCATCTTTAATACTCACAAACAAAACATTTTAAGAAAATCAGGGCAAGTACTATACTTAATTTCAGAACAAACACCAACACTACTGAGAAAGACTTCGTGACTTCTGAATAACTCAATCCTAAAACTGAATATTCTTTAAAACACATACGTAAGATTTCTTGATATGCTACTAGGATGATTAAATAGAAATATGACTTTATCTTAAAAAAGACAACACTTTGTATCTTCATCAAGTCAATATCCAAAAGTCAGGGTCGTTTAAGAAGATTTGGGCCAAGTACTATACCCTGTTGTAGAACACCAACACTACTGAAAAGAATTGGATATGCAATCTTCTGATTCAAGCTATGCCAAAATTGAGCCATTTCCTCTTTTATGCTCGATTTTCATGTGGAATATCTGTGAATGACGGATTTAAGACATATTCTAGTTGCTGACATTGGCATGTTCTTCAACTGAACTTCTTCTTTAACTTCTTATTTCTGAATTATTTTGCCCCATATAATACGATTAATATTGAAACCAGGAGATATTAATATATAAAAACTATAAACAATTATTTTTTCATTAAAACCTGAAAGAAATCATAACCCTTCAGCTTAACCCAGATAAGCCTAAAACTAAAATTTTCTGAAAATTTTGAAAAAAGTTACATTATTTAGTTTATTAGATCTTATGCAACATAAAAAAAATTATGAAAAAATTATTTCTGTTTTTTCTTACTGCAAATCATAAGACTAAATAATCTTAGATAAAGAGGGTATTCTGATATTTTTTTTTATTTCTACTGTCCTAAATATAGGACAGTAGGCTTATCTGGGTTAAGGTATCTGATTACGTTCAAATGATTTTTTAATAGGATTTTTTTTACAATTATTTAAAACTATGGTTGTTAGATGTATTGCCATTTATAATACAAAATACTATAAATAGGACAAAATTATTTGAAAATATAATATATTTGGAGAAATAGGAAAATTATACAAATTGTAACGCAGCAATCGTATTTTCCTTTGTACACAAGTTATAGAATATAATGATGAATGAAATGAACCAAAATTTAAGAAACATTTTGAGATGAAAAGAAGTTACGAGTAAAAATATACGCACAGCTGCATTTTTCCCATAAATTTACAACTAAATTTTTCTAAAATACTTATAAATAAAAAAGTGTTTCACCAACAGTAAAACCTTTGGTACATTTCATTGCCCATATTATTAAAACACACGCTGAAATTTTTAATGCAAATACCTCTATTAGTTTTAGGAGGTATCATGTTAATGGTGGAGAATTTTTATGAAAATTAAAGTTTTTAGAAAATTGTAGTTAACCCAATTATGCCTACTGTTCCATTTTTGGAACACCCCACACATAAAAGTTATTTTTATTATATATATTTTTTTTTACTTAACATATAGAAATTTCATGCAAAAATTCCAATTTTTAACCTTAGGCATAAATAGGTTAAAGACAAATTTTAGCTGAAAAATATGTGACCCTGGATAATAGTTCAGGTATTCCTTTTCTTAGAAAAGATAAACTGTTTTGGAAAGAGGAAAGTCTGAATTACTAGAAATAACATTAAAAGAAAATTTCCAATGTGGGCAATAACCAGTTATTTTAACGTAGTCGGATACCTTAACTCTATTCAAGATACAATCAAATTTAAACTAACCAAAAATTTAAATTCGTCAACTCGTTTTAATCCAAATTTCCACACCACATCTTTCGATGAAAAACGAACCCTCCAGAAATGCCATCTTTCAATTAGAAGAAGAAAAGATCCCGAGCAGGAGTTTCCCGTCGAAAACATTGAATCATGCTCTTGAACTCTTTTGGCCAAGACACATTTAAGCTTCTTGAAAACGTTTCCTTTTCCGGCCACAAGGAATGCATGTCTCAACGATGAATCCGCATTGACCTCTGAGCCCCCACAACTCCAAGCGTGGTAATTACGTAATTGTTCCGAACAGAGTAACTGTGAAATTGTTTGGAGCTTCCGAGGATCTCATTCGAGCCCGAGCGGGCCTCCATCGGCTTGAATGTAACGCTCATTAAACAAAGAAGTCGTACGTGGCCTTTCGGATTGTACTGCTGCTGTTTCTAATGGGAAAATGCCGTCCCTTGACTCTTTACAGTGTATTGTCTTCCGAACTTTCTAACTCCCTCCTTTTCAATAGTTTGCGTGTAATTAATTTATTTGTATCTCTGTGTTAAAGAGTGATTCTCTAAAACGTTTTTAGGGAAACTATTAGGTTATAACGATTTTAAAATTTCTCACTTTATTAAAATCTCTATCAAATAAAAATACTTTTGACTACTAATGAGAATTTATTGAGATGACATAAATAAACTATTCATATTAACACAAAAAATATTCTAGTAATTTAAGAATTGCAGAAAATTAGAGAAATAATGAAATTCAATAGTTTGCATGTAATTAATTTATTTGTATATCCTAGTTAAGGAATAGTTCAAAACGTTTGCAGCGAAATTGTTAGGTAATAATGATTTCAAAATTTATTAATAAAATTCATATCTACAAAGAATATTTTTGATTATTAATGAGAATATAATTTTGAGTCGAATTATAAATGAGCAATTTATATTGATTTAAAAATTATTCCATTAATCTACGAAATTGAGCAAAGTAGAGAGACAATGAAAACTAATTTTACAGTGAGAGACTGCAAGAAAAATCAAAAGCAATATTTATAAAATCATATTATAAAGTAGAGTCCTTTTAGAGTCAGAAAGAGAGATAATATCCAGTTTTACAGAGAGGGAAATTCCACTAAAATCAACATTAAAATTAGTGATTTTATTTACATTCTTAAAACCCAGTATGAAGTGACAGTTGGAATAATATTACTTTTTATCGTATTTGGTTTTCTATTACTAGAAGCTGCTTCAAATTGCTTTAAAAATATAAATAAATAAATAAGCTTATGATACTTTTTCGTCATCAACTAAACCTTCTTGATATAGCTGATTATCGCGCAATAATGGATACAGATATACTAATTGTCATGTAATGATCGTTTGGTATAAATTACTGACACATATTTATAAAATTATAGATATTTATAAAAAAGTTGTTCCCTGACATCGAAACCTGTGTTCCTTTATAAGACTTGATTCATATTTTGGAAAACCGAAAGAATGTCATAAGTGGTGAGATGCTGAAATCAACTAATCTAATTCTTGAAATGGAATACTTAATTTCGGTTTCGGCACAAATATTATATAACTACGGAGTACGTGTTGTGATTAGATTTAAGTGACATTCAAACAAAATAAAATTCAAACGACAGTAAAACTTACATTTATTTAATTTTTCTGAGACTTAATAAACTTTAGATCAAATATGTGATAAATAAACATAAAAAAATTAAAGTATAATATATCAGAAACATCGAAAAAGTAAAAAAAAAACCAATACATTAAACATATCTCAAAATTTGGCACACTGTTGTATGAATACGTTAGTTCCTATATGAGATGTTTTATGTTATTAGTTTTTCAAATATTGAATTATAAAACTGCTGCCATCAAGAGCCATTTAATTATTATGTAGTCCCTTGTTTTGGTATTTCCTGTAAGAAAAATTCCCGGTAGAATCAATATATTCTAAACCGATTTGAATCTATTCGTGATTCTTTTTCTGAGCAATGATATTCTCATTGCCTTGCAGTAATCCTATGATCTGTAAAGATTCATCAAACGTGACCTCGATATCTCAAGTCCTTAGCTGGTGAGATTATTTCTGGTGCTTGTAGCGCCAACAGACCATACAGATCAAAAGGGGAAATAAAACGAAAATCAATAAAATAAGTGTAAGAAAATGTTTATTCATCTTTTTTATCGCCAGTGATCTATTTTAAATTGTAGTAAGATTCAATGTATCTACAAATAAGTTTAATTTATTACTTCCCTAAAATATTCAATTGATGCGTATTTAAATGAAGTAATGTCCTGTTCAATAAATGAAGATAAAACTTGTCGAAAATAAATAAAGGTAATTAACAGATTGTAGAAACAATAAAGTGTCAGATTTTAATGCCTAGTTTACGTTTTATCCACAGAAAATAATCAAAATTAAAAACTGTTTGTTCTGTTAGATTTTTTCTAGACTCTATAACACTGTAATTTGGAATGGTATTGCAAAGAAGCACAGATCATAATTAAGGACGAAACAGTGATTTTGAATCGGGATCAGATGACGAGGATTATATAAGGGATTTCTGTTGCTTTTTTTTTTCCTTGAAGAAATAAAAAAATTTTGCAACGGAAATGGGCATTGTATGGAAAGTAAATATAATGTCGAATATAAAATTTTTATTTTTAATGAATCAAAAAAAAACTTTATCATGTCTTAAAAATTTCCTTTTAAAATCTATTTTGTTCTCTGTTTTCCATTATATTCCATTTTTGTTTCTAAAAAAATGTTGCACTTAAGAAAGGAGTTGCGTGGGGAATTTAGCTCATGTGAATGTAAATTAATATCCTAAAAGATAATTGTACTTTCCTAATATAAAAAAATGAAGGAGATTTGTTAATTAGTTTTTGCACTATTAAAATTCAAAGAATTTCTTTACTCTTCTGCTTCTGAAAAAAAAAGTTGGGGCGTAAATTAATTTCAGGTTGGATGACAAATGTCATATCCATGCTACCCTCCTTAAAAAAGAAGGAACAAAAATGCTAGACATTACTTACGGAATTTAGTCAGTAGCGCGTTGTATGAATTATTTCGAGCATGAAATCACTTAGAATTATTTCCTATCTAGCCTTTTCTATTATATTCTTTAAATAGAATGAATTGGCCCAACTTTTGAACTGAAAGAAAGCAGATGACGTGCAAAACATCATTCCCTATGAAGGAGTTTTAATTATAAATTATAATTAAAATTTTTGGATATAGGTGGTATTTATAACCTTATAACGATGTGGATTAATTAAAAATTAATGTAATTAAAGAAAATTTGTTGTAAAATAATATAAAACTATAAAATATATTTTAATGAATATGAATTTTTTTTTATATATTTTAATAAGTATGAACTTTTTCCCGCCATATTTTTTTCTATTACACATTTGGTTTCTGCTTTAAACAGTCATTTTAAACGATGATGATTTTAAAAATACTAAAATATTAGACATTTCGTAATTTATTCACCAGTGCGTTGTATAAATTTTTTCGAGCTTAAAATCACTTGGAATTATTTTCTGTCTAACTTTTCTTAATATATTCTTTAAATAGAAGGAATTGATTCAACTTTTGAAATGAAAGAAAGAATATGACGTGCAAAACATCATTTCTTATGAAGGAGTTTTAATTATAAATTATAATTATAATTGTTTTTTATAATTCCGTGAATTGATTAAAATCAATATAATTAAATCAAATACGTTTTAAAATAATATAAAACTATGAAATATATTTTAATAAACATGATTTTTTAATACTTTCCATTAGCGCGTATTATGAATTATTTTGTACATAATAAAACTTTTGAACTGAAAGAAAGCGTAAGCATACAAAACATCATTTCCTATGAAGAAGCTCTTGTTTAGTCAAAAAATTAATCGAATTAAATCGCCAGTTGTAAAATAATATAAAGCTATAAAATATATTTTATTGAATTTCAATTTTTTTCTAAGCTTTCCAATTAATACGTTAAATAAATTATTTCGAGCATAAAATCATTTAAAATTATATCTTGTCTAGAGTTTTCTATGTTTAAATAAAATGAGTTGGTCTAACTTTTGTACTAAAAGGTAACAGATGACGTGCAAAACATTATTTCTTATGAAGGAGTTTTAATTATAAATTATATTTAAACGTTTGTGGAAGATGGTGTTTCAAATCATGTAATACTGTGAATTAATTGAAAATTAATATAGTTAAATCAAATCTGTTGTAAAATAATGTAATGTTATTAAATATATTTTAATAATTATCAATTTTTTCTTAAACCTTTCCGTTAGTGCGTTATATGAATTATTCCGAGAGTAAGATCACTTAGAATTATGACTGTCTTGTTTTTTCTATTATATTTTTAATACAGAATGAATTAATTCAACTTTTTAACTGACAGAAGGCAGATGACGTGCAAACATCAATTCCTATGAAGAAGTTTTAATTAAAATTGTTGGACAAAGGTGGAGTTTAATATCTTATAATACTGAGAGTTTGCTGGAAATTAACATAGTTAAATCAAATCAGTTCGAAAGTTATATATAGCTCTAAAATATATTTTAATAAATACGATTTTTTTTCTATCATTTTTTTACTATACATTTGGTTTCTTCTTTAAACAGACATTTAAAATGACTTAATGATTTCAAAAATGCTAAGGAACTTTTTATGACAAAATTTTCTTTCAACGTTATTTAATTTTAGGGTATATGAACTAGTAAAGCCTTTTTTTACTAAGAAAAAAATAGACAGAAAATGTTTAAAAAAATACTCATAAATACACTAATTACTGAAAAAAGAACGTTTGTGGATAAATCTGCGTTAATAACGGTATCAAAATACATCCTTAACTGGTGTAAAAAACTTCCTGTTGAAAAGAAACAAACAGAAATGAGGTGAAGTACAGTTTGGTGAGAAAGAAGGGAAAGTGACTTTTATTTATGTTGTTGCTAACAGCTCAGTTGTGAAAAAAAAGTGTTTGTACAGGAAAGTAAAAATGTTTTCTGTACGTGCTTAACAGACTATTTTAAAATTCCGTAAAAAACGGCTTGAAGTAAGAGAGCTGAAAAAACTGTTGATGGAAAGAAGTTACTCTTCACAGCAATGAGAGCAGTTAAGTATTTTCTTTAATGGTAATAATAAATATGGAATTTAATCCGATATCCTGCAGAAGTCAATGCAATTTCAGAATAAAAGTATTTTTTTTTTCATTCGGCAAAAGATAATATCAGTTCATTTGTTGATATTATCAGTTACGTCAGAAATTTGTGGTTTAATGCTAAAAATTTAAGAACACTATTATTAATACTAATAATTATTAAAACTAATTTTTTTACATTTCTTAAGTATGTAAGAAACATATAATTAATAAAACTGTCATAATAGAAGAAATTGGTATTAGAATATTTTTAATGGTTTTAATAACACATATTGTTCATTTTAAGATCTATAGAATATAAATATTATAGCTGAAATAATCTGTCTCTTTTAAAATTCTATTTGAAATCCCAAAATAAAATGCTGAATTAAGACTGAATTTTTTCTAAAACTTTAAAATAAGTTTGTAGCGATTGTTTTAAATTTTTGATTTATTATTTTCTCTATTATTTGTGTTGTGCCAGTTTATTATAGAGATATTTGTAAAATAAACGCTTTTAAAGATATATTCTTGTATTTACTATATGCATATTAATTACTTTTAAAATAATCAATTCAATTTTCCAATTGTAATTTTATTTAATTTAAATTATATTCATTAGCTTTTTAAGTTAATCTTAATTTTTTGGTTATTCAGAGGAATCAGATAATATAAATAGTTCTGAGAAGCAAACTTCTAATTGATGGGCAATATTTTTAGTTTTAATTATTTCTGAATTGGTAATTTTAAATTAGTAAATAATTGTTATAAATAATAAGAAATGAGGAAATTATATATATATATATATATATATATATATAGAATAATATTATTAACGAAACGCTAGAAACGCTTGAGTTAATGTTAATAATTTAAAAGAACATTTTTGGGAAAGATTTGGAAACAAACAAACAAACAAAAAAAAACTTTTTTCATTGGAAGTTTTCAATACAACTTTAGCGATGGAAAACGTCTCGCTTCATATTAGCATACACCCTGTTTCAAAAAATTAATATATATATATATACTAACTGTTTTAAAAAATAAAAAAAAGCATACTCACTGATACAAAAAATGAAAAAAAGAAATGCTAACTGCTTCAGAAAATGAAAAAAAAGCCTGCTTACTGCTTTAAAAAACAAATTTATAAGCATTTTATATTCGTAAATGGGTTTGTAATTTTACAATATTATATAATTATATTAATTCTTCTAACAGTCATATTATTTCAAAACTACATTTAAAATTTAAAAATTTACGAACATTTATTTTTCATTATTTCTTAACACTTACGCAGTCATAGAATTTGTAAAAAACAATTAGTTCATTTCAAAATAATTGTTTTGTACTTCCTTTAGTAACAAAATTAAGCAAAATTTATTTTGTGAAACTTACATAGACATACACTTCCCAATGTTCATTGCCATTAAAAGTATTAATATTTCAACAGAGGAAAACAAATACTATTCAATCCACTTTAAAAGTAACTTTCTTAGAGAATTTACTTAAAGACTGAAAGTCAAATATAACGTTTCTGTGAACATCATCAACGGTAACGAGATGGAAACAGTTTCCAAAGTGTGCATAAATACAGAATAACTTGAAGCTCTCAACCAAGATTAAAACTGAATTATTTATCTTTTGAAAAGTAATTTGCTTAAACGACGAGAGAAGTAAAGTGAATAGAACATCACTAGAGCATAACCAATGTCTTCTAATTATCGACTACATTTCAATTATTATGTGGTTATTCCGTAATAATTATAGTTATTAGATATTAGAGTAGATCGTAACATGGCGAGCAATTTCTAGACTTCATACAGAGATGATTGAAAATCCATCATTAAAACTGATTATTTTCTGTTAATTTTTATCATAATTAATTCATTTGTTTGCTCTAAAGTTAAAGTAGAGCATTTCTGTCATGTTTATAATCGCAGAAAAGCAAAATCAAAACACATTATTAATTCGTAGGTTATTTTTTCCTTCTCAATCCATGCTCTAATAGATAGCACATGCTACCTACAAATGTTTTAGGGTGGGAGCTTTAAAAAAATAATCACTTCTCTCATCATGCTATTATTTCCATAACAATAAAAGATCCAGGCATTATAAAATTATATTTTTTACCTAAATAATTAAGGCCAGGGTAGCATGGTTTGTAAGGCGTTGGCTTCGTATCCCTTGGATTGAAAATTCGAACCGGTCAAAGACTCTCCATGTATGTCAGGTATATAAATGAGATACAGGTATGTAAATAATTAAAAAGCCTGAAGTCTAAATTCAGGAATGTAAATAAGTGAATGAAATGCAAGAATGAAATCCACCCCGTAAAACAGGCAGTGAGGAGTGGGTAGTTAAGATGTATGTTTGATCCTAGTGGTACCCTAAAAAAAGAAACGCTCTCTCGGCTTAAAATCACTCATTTCGTCAGTGGACTTGCCCATGACGAGTGTCATTAGAAACAATAGCAAATAAAAAATTCAATTTTTAATCTGAAGAATGGATCCTTATGCCATTTTTAAGTGAATTCCGAAACATCTAGACATGTATTTTTTTTTTTTTTCATTTTGAAAAAAATTATTTTTGAACTAGATTATTTTGAAGTTAATATAAAATTGCTTATCTTGAGTTTTCCTCCTGGGAAAGTATTTATAAACTCATACTTTTGTTGGATTAAGTAATGACATCATTTAGAAATTTTTTTAAATATGATTTAATTTAATTTCATATTGAAAATGAGCGATAAGAACTAATCGTTACTATAAACGATAAAAAAATAACATCCAACTAGAACACATTACGAGAAAGCTTTATGTTGCATTTTATTTACCATTATTAATAGCTATGTACTATAAATAAAACATGTTTGTGAATAAAATTTTACTGGAAATTTAAATTATAATATAAATGTGGCAGACATATCCTTTCTTATGCAGTATATTGAGAGAGTACAGTATACGCAAAAAGATTTGAATTAATTTTTTTTCATTTATCTCTATATTTTAGATTCTTCGGAATTCGAAAATGTCTATTTGTGACAAAATTAACTCAAAACGACTTCAGGTTATGCATGTTAAATGGATTAAATCGGTCTTTACTACAATTTTGTAAATTTATGCCAAGTTTTGAACAAAATATATTAGGAAGAAGTCTACTGTCTGGGTTTACGAATATAAACTAATAAAATAATACAAAATCAAGATAGCAAGATCGATTAAATTTTCGCTCATTTTTAAAATCTAGGTTGTAAACATCAAATTTTGAGTCAAATCCAATCCTTTTATTGAATTTGGCTCAAACTTAGCTTGAAGATATACGACCGTCTGTAGGTCTCCAATGTCACAAGCATGCAAATGCGATATCTAAAAAAAATGACTTAGATGTATAGCATTTGTTTTGTGATATTTTGGAACTTTAATTGCAGTTTTGTGTCAATGTTTTGCATGACGTAGATATATAACATTTTGCTATGGGATATTTTGCCTAATTATTGCGACTGTAATTGCAGTTTTGTGTCAAAATTTTACTTCCAGTCTTTCTTAAACATTTTACTTTATTTACAAGCACAAAACATTTTGATTTATTAATTAGATTGAAAAATATAGCTTTATTTATTTGAGCATAAAATTTTAATTTATTTACTGTCGTTAAATAGATACAATACATTGGAAATGAGTACCTAATTTATGATGCTGCTCAGTGAGAGAGTAAATATTTTTGTTTTAAATTTTTAATAATTGCAGAAACTCTGGTATTGGCTCTCTAAGACTACGATCTATGATATTTTGTAAGATCTCTTATCAGCAGTTACACAATCGGAGAATTTTTTTTATTTTTTATTTTTTCCAATTTTGAGGTAAAAATGCAAAGTAGTGAAACATTCTTTCAGAGCTATGGAAACTCAAAAAAATATGTCAACTGATATTGTTTATTCAAGAATAAAGTTATTTTATGACAAAATGATTTTATTCACTTCATTTTTTGGTTTGTTTGAATGATGTTTCAGGCTTGTAGGTTTTCATTCCATGATTGCCAAGAGCTTTGTTGTGCGTTTACATATTATCTGTCATGCATATGCCAATCAATGGATATAAATATTTACAAGCAATATTGTGATCAGACGTTTATTGCAACTAAATTCTGCTTTTAGTGATTGACATTTGTTTTTTTTTTATTTTTTACACCATTTATTATTATTTAGCAACTATATATAAGCAAAAAAAATATTAGAAACAATTCCAAATATTTTTTTTTTCATTAAAAATGTAACAACTTCTTTCAAAGTTTTTCCATTTTAATCTGATATTAAGTATGGATTCATTACGAAACCTCAATTTAAGGTATTAAACAGAAGAAATACCTTAAAATACTTATATATTTAAATTTATCTATTAAATATTTAATAAAAAAATAATCTATTGCTTTATTAAATATTGGTAACTCGTGAATATTTAATGTCCTCTGGATACGAATATTCCATGCATTCAGCCACTTATGCTCCTTTAAATATGTTTAAAAATAACCATAGCTATTTTAGTAGAATAATTTTGAATAGCACCATCTAAACTTATTTTTCTTCAGCATAATTACTGATAACTGTGTGTGTTAAAAATAATTTCAAACAATGATTGGGAAAAAGGCATTTCGATGAGTCTGTACTGTTATTTATTTTTTAATGAAAAGGAAAATAATAAGAAAAGAATTTACTTCATTTATTTTTGCTCTTTAAATTGTTGTTGCTCCTTCTGTCATAAAACGTTTTGGTAAATTTAATTAAAAATAAAATTGGCAGTCCCTTTTTTGCAATTATTTTTCACAGTTAAGTGAAGCAGTTATAAGTTGAGAAAGCGATTGACAAATACTTTTCTCTCAGATGCGCACTTGACAACGTTTCTAATAAAAAAATGAATTTTGTGAAATATTCCCTCTTTATATTTTACCGCCTCTTTCAGATAATTTCAATCTATTTAATACATGGAATATAGTATTCTATAACCAATTTAATTAACATTTCCTACAAATATGCTAAGGAAACAATATAATAGATTTCAATAAAAACATTTTCTTTAAATTAATCGTTTATAACATTTGAGTAAAAAATTAATAAATATAAACACTTTAAGAAAAACTGTAATTTATATTTTAGCACTTTGATTCTATATAACTTTAAAAAAACTATATTAAATACTTTTAGCACTTTGATTTTATGTAACTTTAAAAAAACAATAACTTATATTTTTTGCATTTTGATTCTATATAACTTTAAAAAAAACAAAGTATATATATCTATTTTTTATTTTTAGTGCTTAGATTCTATATAACTTCAAAAAAAAACACTAAAACAAAAACTTATATTTTTGACAGTTTGATTCCATGTGGTCTTCCCGAAATAAATAACTTTCCAAATGTGTATATAAAAGTGAAATATTAAGTGCACTTTTAATATTACTTCAAAATGAAGACTTTATCTTCCTTGAATAGGCAGGATATCTGATGACTGAAATCATTTCAGCATCTATTCTTACATTCCATTTATCCATCTATGCATACCAAATAATTCTACCTCTGAAAATACTCATTCTCAGGGGGTGTGATTCCAAAGTGACCAACCAATCTAGCATGAAATTATTTGTGATAAAATCTCAACACCCACCAAGCAAGATACAAAGTAGCACATATAGGAAATGGGTATATTTCAGTAACTGACCTCCCCCCTCCCCCTAAAAAACATCTGCATGAGTCAAAGCATCGGGACGGGGCTATCGTCCCCCAACCCGTGTGAGTACATTCTACCTTTCATTCACATGTGCGATGTCAAGGGTCCTATTTGGGGACATTGAGAAAGGTGGGTCCGTAGTTAACAATGGGACGGGTTATTGGATGACACGTCACTTCACTGTCACCCAGTACAAGTGGTGGGTTTGGCTCTTAACGATGATGGGGTCTATTTTGATTCGGGTGGGGCAGAGGGTGTCCTGTCGATTTCGATTAAAAGCTGATGGAGTGCAGAGAATGTGATCAGGGATTAGTAGAAGGTGGAGGGGTGGAGAGGAATCACTGCCATATGGCAGACCGCTTTCTACGAGTCCCCGAAATTTGAATTAAATACACCCAATAGTTTCCGGATTACGGAGATAATACGTGCTTATTCTAGTCGTTACTGCAAGCTTATCTAAAACAGCAGGATTTTTTTTTTGAAGTGTGTTTGCTGATGTGAAATAAGCTCCCTTTGTTTGAAAAGTTACTGTTTGAAGTTTTCTGATTTGAAGAAATTCAAACAATCATATTATAAAGTAAAAAAAAATAAAATAGCAACGTTATTTTTCAGTAAGGGGACGCTGAAAGTGATGTTAAATTCTGAATTATTTATGTAATTCATCAAATGCAAATACCTAAAGAATATATATATATATTGGCATCGAGGAAAATTGTTTTGTGTAGAGAGAAACCTTATCGAGTTAATTTTTATGAATATTTGTGTGTGTGTGTTAACAAAATAAGCTAAATAAGAAAGAATACAACATAATCAAAAAGGGAAAAAGAATCAGGCCTGAAGACTTTTCCAACATCACCCTCAGGCAAGGATTCAAAATATTTATATATATTAATTTTTTAATATTATTTATACATATAATTTTATATCATAATTATTTTGAATTCTGGCTTCAGGATGACCCTTGAAAAAGTATTCAGGCCAGATTCTTTTTCTGTTTGTTGTAATTTATTATGCTGCGTTCCTTCTTAGTTAGCTTATTTTGTTAATTTATTTAGAATCATCTGTATTTTGGAAGTAGCTGCATTAGCGCTCACTAAATGCAATGATAGGTTTATAATTTTCAAATTTTAAGCTAGTTTGAATCCGAAATAATTTTTAGCTTCTATTTCAATTTTTATTTTCGTTTTGTAAATAATTTCGTTTTTGTTGAATTATAATTATCTATTTTACTTATATACTTTTAAAAAATAGATAGTATAGAATTTGTTGCATTTTTGGTTAAATGTGAGAACATTAATAATATAGAATTTCTTCCGAAACCACAAAAAATAAGAGAATAAAAATTCTAGCAACGTCGAATATAATTTTCTAAGAAATTATCCTTATTAATAATATCGAAAGTAACTCTACTCCTTTGTCTTTTCTTCAGTAAGTACAATTTCCGTTCTTAGAATGTCTGATTTAATTTGGGTAGAAACTAAGCGATATATTTATATAATTAAGCTGGCGCTACACATATATCCTAAGGATATAATAGGAATAAGAAAATCGTTTTCCTTAGACATTATCGGAATCGAAGCTTTTAATTAAAGGTTTGTGGAGAATTCAGCATCTAATGAAAGTTCTCTTGTTACAAAAGAATCTGTGACTTTGATCAGAGCCTAAAGCAATTGTTCCAGTAAAGACTTTTGAGGTAACAGAAAATTGAAAGAAAAAAGAATAACTTTTACCTTCTTGAAAGAGATTTAATATCTGGTTGGAATATTGCAGCGGATTGAATTTGCAATTCTTAATGAAATTCATACATTTTTCAAGAAAGAGCAGACTGTAATGTAATTATTTGCCTTATCTGTTTATCGTTAAATAAGGCGTCATGCCTTAAGTGGTAAAGTATTCTTTGCAGATAAATAATTATCTTTCTTGTATAGAACATGTTCAAGTTGGACATTTTTTACTCTCTTTGCCATTTAAAATGTTTGCTGACAAAATATCATAATAGGAAATTTATTTTTTCTCCAAGCACACGGATTTGAAATCCAATATTATTAAAATTAAATCTTTATATTGCAAGCATTCTTTCAAATCTATTTGTGAATTGCAGTTAAATATTTAATTAGCGATTGCTTACGAATTTTATTTATTTGTATTTAGTTCAGTTATTAATTAAAAAATATGTTAAAGGCCAGAAAAATGAGCTTTAATGTGATTGGTTTCAAAAAACAGGAAACTCATTTTCAAGTGCTAAATAAGTTGAAAAGATTTTTTTTTCTTTTTTAGATTTACTGTTAAATTGAAGTACAAATATAATTTAAAATTTAAAAATGGGATTTTTATTCAACTTGGGATCGAAATCAAAACATTTAAAAAATTTTAAATAAGAGGACAATCATTTGATTTTAAATTGAACATTTTAATAAAATTTCTCAAGGATGAATACATTGATATTACTTCAGAAATTTTTTAAATTCTATGCTAAATTGAAGCAGAGATAAATTCCAATAAAAGGATGCATTTCAACAAATTTCTTATTTAATAAATAACTGCTTATAAATTGCATTATTAAGCAATTATAATTCCGACACAGATAAATTTCAACATATTTCCCTGCCAAAAAAACTATTGCAATAGCCAGCTTAAAACTTATAAATTTGTAATGACAATTTATGAAAAATGAAGCACAAAAGCAAAATAATTTAGAAAAGTTAAATCTAGTAAATTACAATTATAGAACACGTAGATTAGGGTGGAACGGGGATGAATTTCCCTTATTTTCTTTTATTTTATTTTATTCATTATTAATAATGTATAAAGGTTGTAAGGTTGTAGTAAGTCATAAATTTGCACTGCGAAATTTTTGAGAACTTTCTCGATAAAACAAGCATGCTATAGTATAAGGCTTCACAATTATATCAATATAGGAAATAGAGACTGTATAATCTGCTATCTAGGAAGAATTCTATTGCATAGCTTGGTGCAATTTATCCTTGTGAAGTTTCATTTTGCCTTGTAATTTTATTTCCGCTCTATAGTAAGTTTTTTTTTAGATTTTTAGTTATCTTTTATAATCAAGTGTGAATTCATCAGAATTGTTGAGCAGATTACATCAAATACCTCTTCAATTTAAATAAATCCTGAAATTCAGAATGTGGTGTACTTGGTGGAATTAAAGATATAGAAGGTGATATGATTCTTCATATGTCCCATTGTTCCAATCAAGCAGGCGTGAACACGTGGATTCTTTTAACATCCGATGTGATTTTATGAGCTTCCAAATACTGGGCATACCACATTGTTTTGAAGATTTTTTTTTCTGCTCTATGATACAGTGTCCTTAAATTTTCAATATATCAAATTTAGTTCACAATTTCAAACTATTTTTGGGCACTCGTAATAAGTCGTAGAAATATTTTAGTTTTGATTGTAAAGCTCTCTGATGAAATCTAATGAAAAAACAATAATGCAAAGTATGAAACATTAGTACTGAAACAGACAGTACAATACAGTGATACTAAATGCAATAAATTGATACTAAATCAGACAGAAACTGCAAAAAAGGACTGTAATAAATTTTAGCACATTTTTCTTAGTTCTCTTACAAAAGAGAAACTAAAAACTATTAAGAAAATTATGAAGCACCTCGATATATTCATACTAAAGCAAATGCAAAAAATACAAAAAGAATAATAAATTGCAGAAAACTTTTTTTTGAAAAGTTATCTGATAAAAGAGAAACCAAAAGCATTCATTAAAAATGTCACTTCGATGTATTAATGCTAAATTAAAAGTAAAAACAAAACAAAACAAAAAGAAGAACAAATAAATTTTCGTAGATTTTTTCTTATTGGAAATTTTTAGATGAAAAAGAAACTAAAAGTGATTATGCAAAATATGAAACACTTCAATGTATTAACACTAATTCAAAGACAAAAATTACAAAAAAAATGCCCTAGACTAACTTCTAGCAGATTTTTAGTTGATTAAAGTTGATTTTTAGTTGATTAATAATGAGCTGATTAAGCTGTTAATATCGATCGTAAAGATCGTCGTTTACAAAGTATCTCGCCATTTTGGAATACCTTGCACCACATCCTCATTCATTATTTAATCGTTTTAAGTATCCAAAATTTATCGAGGAAATGTTGTTGGTTCAGTATCATTAAACAAGTGAATTAAATCGAGTAAGATAGTGAGTAACTCCGCATGGCTAATGAATGAATATAATTTGGCTGCTTCTTGTAAATATTAATACTGTTGCTGATATAATATTTGCTTGTTCAAAGAAATTATGAAAAGTCCCGTAAACAAGCAAATTGTATATTTTTAGCTCATGAATTTGGTCAACGTTTTCCAGATGATAATTTTTTCACTTATTGTGAATTTTTATTATTCAATAACTGTTTTTTTATTAATTTTATAAACGAAATATCATGAATTATTAACGTGCTCAAAGCTCAATGTATATTTATTGAACCATTGAAAACGGCAGGAGGGGAGGAGCAAAAAAAAAACACCATGCCTTCCCGCTTATTATCCTAGCTAAGGAATAAAATATCTACGGTTTAATTTTCGAAAAATAAAAAAAAAATCTATTAGGTAAACAACATTTTTGTGAAATCAATGTTAATATCCTATTAAACTTCTCATCTCAAACAAATTAATTTCTTTCCTTCCGTAATTTAAACAAATAATTTCTCTAACAAATGTTATAAAGATTTGCAAAAATGCATTAGGGACTTGATTTATTACATAAATTTTTAATTTTTAATCCTTTCATTCCGATGAGAAGATATTTTACATTCATTGGCGTTTTTGACAAACAAATGTAATCATTACTCAACTTTTACTCAATATAACATTTTAATTCCATGATTATTAACTACAGATTGCAGCATCATTAACTTTTTTATTTTAATATCAGTTTTAAATTATTACTAGAAATTCCATACTGATTTCATCGGTGTTAAGTTAGTAACCAAGACATACTTTTTTTATTTGTCACAGCATCATGATTTTCAATTAAAGAAATTGATGGAAACGACCAAAAAAAGTAAGAATTGTAACATGATAAGCCGCTTCTGGCAACTGAAAAGCAAAAGATAATAATATTAGTAATTAAAATACAGATAAATGCTAATTTTTTTTAAAAAATGAAGAAAATGCTAAATTAAAATTAATGCAGGTTAATGTAAGGGAAGAATATTTTCAGATAATAGGTTATTCTGTAATAATTATTAAAATTACCACCTTAAAATCTATAAAAAAATTCTTAGAGAAAAATAGCTTTTATTAAAATTAGATAGCAATTATAAGACAAAATTATTAATGAGTTATTTTTCTTGAAGGTTTTTTTAGAACTTATGTTAACAAACATATGTTTAATTAATGTATATTGTCACTACTTTTATTGCTGACTTTTTTTAACTAGTTGAATTTTCCGTAGATTATACATAATCAGGGTGTGTAATACTCTTTTTTTTATTTTATAAAGTTTAAAAGTATCGAATGAAATGTCTTATTATGAATTTTAACTTTATTTACGGGGTTTTAGACATTTACATTTTTTTTCGATATAATATTTTGTTCAAATATTATATAATATTAGTAAATTTCTAATGGTTAGTTATATTTAGCATAAACCTAAGATGAAGAAATCCATGAAGCTTGATTCACGAGCTTATATAGGAAACTTAGAATAATATATTTGAATATGATAAAACTTTCTATAATTTCATCATTTACATTTATAAATAACAGAAGCATAGGGACTGTGAAACCTAATAATAGCCTTTGTTAATTCTGAGAATACCCTAGTGACGATTCCGCTCTTTTTTCGAGATATTTTTAGTTATTATAATCTTCATTATAATCTTTTTAATTATTATGCATATTTTTAAAATTTCAAGATAGCAGGGAATACGAAAAAAATAATTATTAATAATATACAATAAATTTCATTCTCATGAATGAAAATTAATCTTAAATGTGAAATCTCAAATACTCATATGTGAATATGATCTGTAAAATCTCAGAACAGCCTTTGAAAATACTATTCACATCTATTTATTCCAAATATTAAAGAAAAAAAATTAAATTTTTAAATTATCATAATCAAAATATCTGTTATTATAATCAAATGACATCAAAATAAAAATAAAATCTGAACAAGTTAAACGATTAATAATATACATCTCATTTCATTCTAAGATATGAAAGTTAATCTTAAGCGTATAATCTAAATATTAAAAAAACTAAATTACTGTTAGTAAAATAAATGCATTTAATATCTATTTATCCATTTTTAAATTTCAAAAGAATTCAGTTTTATTTTGTGGAAGCGAACTTTCTTCTGATATCGTATGAAAATGTTTGTTATTCGCCTCTTTTAAAGCAACATACCTGAAAGGACTGATATATTCAGTTCCAAGGTAATTTATCTAAGGATAACCTTCATATAAACAAAGAAAATTTCAGGCAGAACACAATAAATCATATCTGAGTTCTAATTATCTTTTAATTAAATTCTTCTATTTAAAGAATCTTACCTCCACTTGATGAGATCAAAAGTTATCATAAATAATAAGAGTGACTTTGGTTTTAATAGATCTTTCTATCAAATCTTCATTTAAATTGCTATTTTTTTAAATGTAAATAACTCAAAGGATAATTTACTTTAATGTTATCCAAAAGTTAATGATAGCTACAATCCATTAGTTTGATAAATGAATTAACTTATTAATTAATCTTTCTGTAAAATACTGATAACCTTTGTACAATTTAATTGTTTACTATTTCCACTAAAGAAAGAAATTTGGTAGTTTCTTTGTCTTTCTTCTCAGTTTTTCAGGACATGGGAAATGATTTATGCTACTGCTACTTTTTTAGTTGGAGTAATTAATGAAAAAACGGTACTATTTGCTACTTAATAATACCGTTTTAATAATAATTATTATTTGCTTCTTGTCATAATATGACTGCGATATTTAACAGAAGGTTTATGAAAGAGAATGGTTTAGTACTGACCTATTCTTTTAAGATTACATTGTATATATATATATATATATATATATATATATATATATAT
>JAPMOQ010020855.1:4901250-4921394 GCA_026543055.1 Argiope trifasciata
TTACATTGTATATATATATATATATATATATATATATATATATATATATATATATATATATATATATATATATTCTTTTTTCTTTTTGGATAGAGGAAGTTTTTTATATACTTACAAATAATGTGTGTGTAATAAATATATGTATTTTGAGCAATTGTATATGATTTAAGGAAATAATTTTAAAAATTAATTTATATTTCCTTTGAATTCTTTAAAAAATTTAAATATGGTCTGGCTATATTATTATTTAAACTGTATTTCAGGGACACAAATAGCATCATAACAGTTTTGCAATGAAAATAGAAGTTCTGCCAATATATTTTGCTGTGCAAAATAATATTAGGATAGTTCTTTTAATGATAATATTATTTGTAATGTAATAACATTGTTTTTGTTTTTTTAATGGCACATGTCATAGACAAGCCAGCTGTCACAGTCAAGATTTTAAGCACAGGGAGCGTCTCTTGCTTTATTAGCACCAACAAGGGAAAAGAGTTCATCTTAGCTACTCAAGCATAACATTCGCTTGCACAATCCTTTTTTTTAGACGGATCACATTCACACTTATGACATATAGATGTAATAATGTTTTGATGCATTATGTATTTATACAACAGCTATCTTGTATTTCCCTAAAATTCCAGTTTAAGTCTTGATGCCATATTTATGCTTCTTGCAGAAATGTTTATCAAAAGACAATTCAAAAAGATTTCAAAACACTCATTATCGGTTTATCTTGGAAACAATTGTGGGAAGATTATAAATGGAAATTTAAACGTGCAGGTAAATGGTTACGTGATTCACATTCAGGTCTAATATCTTACATTTTTCCGTGAGGTTCAAAAGAAATTGAATAAAAAGGATTGGTATAAATTATTTAAAATCATTAATTGATTATTGAAAATCATATGCTTCTATTGATTATTTGATCAGATCAGGGTGCGTGTGCTGGCGATATGAAATTCGTATTAATGTTTGCTACTGATCAATACATTAATTCTGTGCTTGATCCTTACAATTACATTTGCACCGCAATGCACCTGCTCTTTGGAAATAATTCATGCCAGTTAAAAGCATAATGGCTCAAGTCGATTATTCGAACATTATTTACTTTTCATATGCATTTCTTTCTTTATACAGAAACTACTTAATTTATGCACTGCAATGCGTTGAATATGATTAAGTATTTAAGTATTAAGTATTAAGTATTGAATATGATTAAGTATTTTGTTTATAGTATTTTCAGATATTTCAACACACATGGCTGTCACAAAAGTAATTTTGGGTGCCACATTTCAGTAGTTTTGCAAGTATTTTATAGACAAAAAGCTTAAAAAATTAGATTTATTCTCAGAATGCTATATTAACAATACATTACTCTTATCGAATATTGAACTAGCTCTCTTCAAATGTATAGTCACTTTAAAATCAATAATTAGAAATGGTATAATGGTATAAAGAAATGGTAAAAAGTCAACAAGTATTTTCTATAATAACAATATTATACTTTATATTTATATGTTTTCCTGAATATATTTTAAATAATAATAATCTTTTAACGTGTTATTATAGGGTAAAATTGCTATTTTATTTAGTTTAGAATTCTTATAAAGATTTTTTTTATTATTTTTATTTGAAATTTTCAAATTTCAATTACAAGATATAAAAACATCTAAAGAATTTTCATTCATTTCATCCAATTTGCATGAAATATTGTTAATTTACAGTTCTTTATTGAATACTTTCTCTTTAGAAGACATTTATTAAATTAAAATTTTCAGAATACAATATTATAGGCTACAAAAATTACATTTTTATGCAAGCAATTTATGAAAAACATCAAAATAATTATCCTACATAGAATATGATGAATAGAAATAAATTAAATATAATGAATTAATAGGTAAATATTTTATTGTATGTATTTTTGAAATTTTGCATATATTGCCAACATTACCTAATGCATATAATTTTACCTTCCATTTCTATTTGAACAAATTATTTTATGATCAATTCTTACAGATATCAAACATATGCTCAAAGAACCATAAAATATAATTCTTTGCGTGATCCTAAATATATTTAATCTGCTGACACCTCCGAATCATGTACGAAGATCGGAACTGGATCCCTGAATCTGAATTGATGAGTCAGGCAGAAATCGATGAGAAAAATCGCTTTGACCAGGATATTAACGGGAAATTGGTTTCTGATTGGCGAGTCACAAATCACTTGCTGCTACGTAATCACTAATTCTAGTCATGTGGCTATTTCCAGTCCTGGTTCTAGGTAACTGTGCGACTAAGTTTCTGTCACGATACGGCCAGGAAAACGCTTCATTTATTTTTACTCAATACATTCTGATAGAAAATAAGTTTATAGATTATCCGGGTCTACTTACCTCATTGTGTGTAGAAATAAACCCTCATTACTTCTCCTTACTTCGGGTAAAGTAAAACCATTTATCCTATAACAGGTCACTAAATAATGGTAAATATAATATCCTATAGCAGGTAACTTAATAATGGGATATGTAAATCAACACTTAGCTAATATTTATAACACTGCAACTCAGAGGACTTCATTAGTAAGTGTCTAAACCATAATATCAACGATTTTCAGATCGATATAAATAATTATATGCTAATTATTTATAATTCAGCAACATAATACTAGACAACTCTTGTAAATATTACACAACAAAACATTTTATTTATTATTAACCAAGGAATTTTAAAGAACACAACAATCAATTTTCAGACACGCGATGGAACTTTGAAATAATTCACTCTGTATGAAATCCCTGATTATTTCAAATACATTTCTTGTGATACTGTATGAAATTTTAAATAAATATGCATCTCATTTTAGATTTTCATTGAAAATAAGTTGGTTTGCAAATGAAATGCAACGAATTTCTTGGAAAATATTCAACTATTTCACTGCCTTTGTAAATTTAAACATATTTATATGAAATGTTTGTAATTATATTAAATGTTTTATGATTTATAAACATTAAAATGTTTACAGAGTAATAATTTGTTTTTTTTTATATTCTTTCAAAAGGTTTCAAACTTTTCTTATATTTAAAACACCAAAATAACTTTTAAATTCCTAGCAAATTACCTTAAATTTCAAAAAGTATATTATTTAAATACTACAATATAACAAGATGTATTTTATAATTTTTGATTATACAAATATAAATGAAGATATAAAAATAAGGAGAAATCTGTAAAAAAAGTATATTGTATAAAATTGTAAAATGTTGACATTTTTAATTCAATAAATTTTTCTAACATTAAATTCTTACCGGAGAAATTTTCATTATAAGTTATAATTTTTTTAAATTATTGTAAAATATTCAAAGTATAGATTGGATTCTAAATATATTAAACATCTTTCATTTAAATGATTATTCTAATAAATTTTCTTTGGCGACTATAAATTAATGAATTATTAAAATCTCATTAATGCATGCAAATTCATATTATATGAATATGAAATATTTTCATATGTTCTTAATGCTGTATACAGTTGATAAATATGCCTTTTGCAAAGTTAAATGAGATTTTCTAAAATATTTTCAGAAATCAACTTAAGCCAGAATTCTCTCTATTTGTCTGAACTATAAAAATATATTTTGCATAGTGTGTTTACTTAAGGCAGCTTTTAATTGGACTGAATATATAATAATAAACTAGTTTTTCGTATTTTGTGTATATAAGGCTGCAATTTAAAATATGAGATTTATCAAGCCAACATAAATGTCATTATGTTCTTTTATACATTTTCTCTCAATTTAGATTCCAGCTGAAAATCCTGGGTTATTGATAGGGACTTAGGTATTGATTTTCAAATATATGCATTTCTAAACAATAGATAAAAGTTAGTAAAGAATAAGTCTCATTCTAATATCGAATGAAACTTATTTTATATTTTTTAAATAAATTTTTACCAAAATAATTTTTAGAATTCATTCGTATGTACTTATTGAATTTGGCTTTGTAAAATCTTGTCTAATTCTCCTTATATTTATGTAAATTGGCCCATGCAAATATGCTTGAATAATAATTTTTAGAGTTGTCTACACCTGGATGGATTTCTTTATCTTCCAGGCTGTATAATCTTAAATAATATCGATTGTCTTAGCTGGGAAATTTTTCTAGTTCAGCAACAATGAATGTTGAATTTTATTTTTAAAAATCAATGTTTAGAACATATCTATTTTATTTATCTAACTGAATACCTTAAGAAATAAACAGTGAGAATATCAAATTTAGTTGCTTTTGTTCTTTTAGTATATCATTTATTGTCAGGGCAAATTAATTTCGAAATATCACTTTATGATTTCCCAAATAAAGAACTGAAGTGAAAATATTGAATAACTTATTTGACTATAAAATTTCATGTGTGCATTTTTATTTTTCTGATGTTGAATGACTGGAATATGTCTCCACATTAATAATCAAAGCATTCAGAAAATTTAGAAAACATTTGCAATATTGGAATATTTATTACCACTATAACATGAAAAATACTTTAATAAAATTATGGTATTATATAATTAAGGCATTTGTTATGTTATTGTGATAGCATGTTTCCCAGTTATGTAACTTACCAATATTGTAATTATTTACTTATGTTAGTGAGTATGATATCAGATGATACTGACAAGAATCTCATGACAACTTGCTTCTTCGAAAAAACAACGGGTTATATTTCCAGTATATTTATTTCTTCATAAATAAAAGTAAACCAAACTTTTCAGCTACCATAGCTAATTCGATTGCTAAAATATTGTTATAAGGGAAGAGGACTTCTTCTGCAAATGTTTTAATCTTTTAAAGAATTTTTCAGGAACAATTTTTAATAAATATTCAATGGAGATTTTCTTAAAGCTTTTTGCTTTTACATTTTTTGAATGTTATATCGTAGTAGCACAATTAATTTAAATATAAAAGCTCAATAAAATATATAATTCTTCCAAATGAGCATCACAATAAAATAAAATAAAAATAAAAATGCTAAAATGATACAAAACGTACAATATTTTGCCAACTGTGCGAAACCATTTTATATTTTATTTTGAGTCCATATTGATACACCTTGATGAGCAATAATAAAAAATTGGGAAAATTTGAAAATTTTATAAGATTTCGAATAACTATTCAATTGTTAGTGCAAAAGAGAGGAATTAACTGTTTATTTTCCTTTGTTTGTTTTTAATGATGGAATGTTAGCCATTTGCTCTGCTGTCGAGATTGTTGAAGTTAAACTATGCAGAGATAATTGAATCTTGCTTTAACCTGTTCTCCATAATTCTAACAGATGAAAATTTACTCACAAACTGGTTTTCAGATGTAGACTTTAAAAAAAATTGATGCAATTGAAATCCGAAGCCTGGCTTATATTAATGAAAGAACTTATTCCCTTTAATGGCGCATATGAATGTTTCATATATATTCAGTGTTTTGCAGAATGTATTCAGTATTCAGATGAATCAATTATAATCTCTGATCCTGTTCTAAATCTATTAGATTCACCTCATATTCAGAACATTCTTCACACGCAACTGTTTATTTCCTCACTTTTATGTCTTTACAGTACTGGTAATGTCTGTCAAATTTTGCAGTTTTATTTGTTTTCAGTTTAATATAATTTTCTATATATCTTAATCACTATTTCTTTCAAAGAGATTTCTTTCAACAGTTACCAAGATTAGCCATGAAAGACGAGTTAGATGCTATATCATCATGACCTAAAAGCATAATTATTTTGCAGCTGTTTTGAAAACATTTATTCTGCTGTATGCATAAATGTATCATCATATTTCCCCGTTACTCTTCTCAACGCAACAAAACAACTATGTTTTAAGTAAATACCTTGAAATTATATTTTATGAAAATGAGTAAATCGTTTCGTAAAATACATTTCCAAATGTGTACTGTGGCAATTAGTTTTTGACACTCCTTCTCTAAATAAAATACGCAGTATAAATTTAAATCTGTTCAAATATTTCCTCTAGAATCATAAACTTCAATGCACACCTTCTTTGAAATCGTTATTCATTTCAAATATTTCGGATTGAAGCAAAATGTGCAGCTAATTCCCTCACATAAAGTTAAGTTCGTATCATTCTTAAGTTTACCGTCTGCTCAAATAAACTAGTTCCATCAAAACGAATCAGCACTTTTCTTATTCCAGCCGCTTTTATTTCAGCAGATTTAAAAGTTCTCTTAATGTCCATCCATGGGCTGGGAGAAATGAATAGTCATAACTTCTCATCCCCTCTTAGCGCGCATAATCCCCCTTGGAATCCTCCAATATCCTCTGGCGGATTCTTCACACTTTTCGTTTTACAGAGTTTAAATGGCTCTGACGGAAAATTACATTTTCCTTTAATATTCATTTCCCAAGAAGTGCCTACGACCTGCACACTCCCCGCTACAATGCCCTGGAGGTGTCTCATTAAGCCATTAAATTATAAAAGAGAGAGAAACGAAATCTCAACGAAGAAACATTTAGTGTCGCGATGTCAGAGAAATTGGCTTTTAAGCAGCGCCATTCATTTTTGTTATTATTTCATGTTTATTTAACTGCTTTCATGCATGAGAGAATTTGATTTCCATTACTTTATTCACCATGGCAAATATTGACGAAACTTGAAGGTTGGAAGATTAAAAAAAAGTCATTCGCCTTGCATAATCTTGAATTAAATAGAAAAATAATGAAGAAAAATTGATATGTAACCATTTGAAATATATCTCCCTGACAACTTGAAGAACTTAAAGTTAACAATGTTAGATAAGAGGGTTTTTTTTCGGACTTTTTGAAGTGTAATTGAATAATTTAATATTCCATCTTTCCTGCCTGTCAGATTTTTATTCTTTTGAATTTTAATTAAGATTTCATGTTACTGATGATGATATATTTGATTTGTTTGCATTTTTAGTTGTTTAAATAATATTCTTTAGCTTATTTTCAAAGCAATGTGCCTTTCTTAAAAATAATACACACTTCATGTTGAGTTTGAGATTTCAAATTTAAGCACTATTTATCTTCTTGCCGGTTTATAAAATAGAAAAATGTCATTAGTGTTAAATATTATGATATTTGATAAGTAAAATTTCTCTTACTCGCATTTTGCATACATATATTTTAGCTTTAAACTCAAAACTGTTTTCAAATTTCATAACATGATTACAATCATTATTTTATTAAAACTTGACTTCGAGCTTCGAAATGTAATATTTTTTTTTTATTATCGTAAGCTTTGTTACGACACTTTTGAGCTGTTTAAATTACGTCAAAATATAATGTAATTTAAAACGTACTAAATTTAAAATTAAATTGAAAACTGTTCTGGAAGAATCAAGATGTAATTTCAAATCATAAGAGCTATAGATAAAACTTTTTCCATTATAATTATTTATAAATTTAACTATTTGTAATTTATTTCAAAAAGATATGAAAATGATAATTTAATTTTGGTAATGACCGCAGTAAATAATTTGATAAAAATTGCAGCTGCGGAAGTGAAAACTTTTGCTTCAAACAAAATAACCGCATATACTATGATGATTATGTATTTGAATATGGCTTCAAAATTAATCACTCATCATATTAATAATTTATATATCAACTTTTCAATTCCAATTAATCTCGTCTGTGTTTCTGAAATATTCCTGTCTCATACTTGCAAGGATTAATTAATGTACACAATAACATTGGAATTAAAAAAAATTTTTTGAAATAAGCACATTATAATGTTAGCATCCAAACATTTTTATGGAAGAGTTTTATAAATTATCTTTTATGTATTTTGGGGGAATTTTATTTAATCATGATAGCAGTTCAATATTAAATATGTAGAATAAGATAGATACTAAAATTAATAGCTTTTTGTTCAGCAATCATTTTCTAATTAATTTCTAACGCATACACAGAAGACTTAAAACTGATATATTCTGAACAAAGAAACATATTTGAACTCTTTTACTAATTCAAGATCATGATAAAAAGAGGAAAACTAACAATCTTGTGATTCTAACAATTTTAATGTAAAAATAAAACTTTATATAGGAAAATAAACTTTTTATGTTTCATAGTTTTGAATTTTTTGTAACTGTTTTCGAAATCATTGCTTTAAATGTTATAAACTAGAAAACAATAATTCCCAAAACTTTCACTCATGTGTCAAAATCGAATGAAATTAATTTGTAAATAATTAATTGCCTTTTCTTGTCAAAATCTAATTAAACTAATTTATAAATAATTCATTGAGATTCATTAACATTTCTGTAAATTTTGCTAACAATTGATTTAAATGTTTTTTGAAACAGTAAATTAAAATAATCTCCAAGAAAATGACTTTCGGATTAAAATTTTTATTATCACATCAAATTATTTGTACATTATTTGTTTATTGTACCATGTATGTACCATTTGTTTTGTCATCACCGGCAGGTGTGTTTTTCTCGAAGCAGGCATTGGAATTTCCAAGTTTCGGGAATTTCATGCATACTTATAAAATTGTGATATTCAATATTTACAACTCAAAACAGTTTTAATCGTAAAAGTGTTGAACTTTTTTTTTACAATCTTAAGTCAATATTTTATTGATTATTATTCATGAGACTGAGGATCTAAAGAAAGTGTAATTCATCAGAACATGTTTGACTAAAATAACATAAAATATTAATATTTATTTCAATTTGGTCATTCTTTTTAGCAAATGCACTTGCTTAATACTAACAGTTTAGAAATTAGATGTTCGACCCCAGTTAGAGATTGTATCCTGTATCACAAGCTGACAAATCTGACCAGTCAAGAACGTCGGATGTAATGTTTATATTTATTTTCATGTGGATATCCTGCTTATATTTATGTTTATGTGGATATATTGTTTATATTTATGTTCCTGTGGATATCATATTTATATTATGTTCGGATATCTGTTTAAATTTATGTTCTTGTGGGTATCCTGTTTATATTATGTCAGGATATTATGTTTGTATTTATGCTCCTGTGGATATCCTGTTTATATTTATGCTCCTGTGGATATTCTTTTTATATTTATGTTCCTGTGGATATCCTGTGTATATTATGTTCGGACATTCTATGCAATCGTATTTGTCTTAAACCCTCCAGAATTATTGAGTTAGTAATACGTATATTATTAAAGTCATATAAATACTTTTCTTCATTCAATTTTCCAGGAATTCATTGTACTTATTTTACTTCATACAGACTCATATTAAAATTAAACTTTTATAGATTTAAACTGAAATGAGAATTAACTTAGTCATTTAATTTGAACTTTTATTTGCGCAATTGATAAAAAGAAATTTTCCCTTACAAACATAACATGCTTCTGCTGTTAAAGTTTGTATTTAATTATGTGAAATGAATTGTTGTAAAATGTTTTTAAAATATTCTTTAAATTGATTCAAAATAAAAACATTTTATGCGATAAAAATTGCTATAATTTTAATTACTAGTTTTGGAATTGTAAGTTAATGTAAAAATCATTCTTCTACCTAATATCTAAATTTATCACAGAAGCACGCAGAAATTTTGCTTAATTTTTAAAATTCTTAATAAGTGTTAAAATAATTACTTTCAGGTTTACGTTCCCACCTTTTCAAGTATGTATGTGTGAAGTTTGTTAGCTGTAGTTTTAAGGTAGGCAGATCTACCTCGTTGAGCGCCTGCACACAGATACACACGCAAGAGCATCTATCTATATTAAGATTATTATTTAATATAGAGATGGTTAATACTTAATGATATTCTGAAATGTTAAAACAGTGCATTATTAGAGCATTCAACGCGTAATAATAGATCAAATTCTAATTAAATTAATTTATTAGCTGATAAAGTTTTCTGAATTGTTGTGTTAATTTATTAGTAAAATACACTCAAGTGTAATAAAATTTTTAGCAATAGAAAATGCTGTATCTCAATCCCATTTCACAAAATGAAATAAGTCAAGTTACATAAAATTAAATAGATATAGATAATTAAATAATTGTTTCAGAAAGCATTTTATTAATATATTGTTTATTTTATTGTTTAAATAAGAGAAAATCATAAAAAAATATTTACTGAAAAATATCCTTAGTAATATTATTGACAAATCTTCTGTCCTGGTTACAATAAAGTGAATTTCCAACTTCCAAATATTCATGCCCAGAGTTTGTAAACTGAACGTTCAACGGTCTATAACAATGAATGAATCGAATATCCAGTCCTGCCAACAATAAAAAATGGTATAAATGGGTGTACATAATTCATAAATTAATTCACCAGTATTAAAGGATGAAATGCTTGTGATTTCCCACCCTTCAACTATATATGTGCCAAGTTTGCTAGCTGAAGGTTTAAAGGTCTATAACAATGATTTGAAATAAATAACAAACAATTTTTTTTTGTTTAAATAGGAGAATACTCTTAAAACAAACTTTTTAAAATACACATATTATAATTTTTAAAATTTAAATGTAAGTTCTATCTGCAATAATAAGATATTAAATTTCTAAAGGAATAAAAAAAATCCAATTGAGTAGCTAGCGTCCTAAGAAAACAATTTTCCCAAATCTGGCTAAAAGGTGCTCCGCAAATGAAAAGAACAGTTCATTCCTTTTACGCGCTAACAACAACATCCGGCTGAGGGTGATCATTAAAAAACTGTTCCATCTAAGAAAAGCTGAAAGAATGCCGTCGTAAAATCTCACTTCTTTCTTGTACACACGTGAGGCTGCAATGGTTGTAAATGTAGAAAGTAAAATTTTATTGCAAATTACAACCATGACTTGTAAATCTCGAGTGAGGTAGTAATTCGTAATACCTAACCATAGTTAAAGTTGTTTTATTTTGGATTTATACGCTTAGTTACAAGTTGATAATATTCAATCTCTGTGACATCGATACAGAGCTAAAGATTTTACGATTCTTCGCGTGACGGAAAAGTAATAAGCGTGTACTAAATTTTATAGGACGAACATTTATGAAGCTCCTTTGCTTGTTTTTGAAAACTTTTCATGTTGCAGGCATATTTCTGTGCTGGCAGCATTGTGCAAATGCATTAAGCTTTGTGACATTTTTGAAATCGTTTTCTCTTACATTCGAATGAAATCTGATGCCATCTTTTGATGAGTTAACAAAAAATATATAATCTTGTACAATAATATTTTAAAGTTTATGTAATTTGTATTTAATCATTTTTAGTGTTTTTGTTGGGTACATGCAAAGAACTGCTGCTTTGTCTACCACATTAACTTTATAATATTACTTTTGTTAAGAAGGCTTAAAACATTCTTTTTAGTTTTTCAATGAAGCGAAAACATTGATTTCTACAAATTATTACAAACTGCATAGAATAATTAGAGAAAATAAGGCGTCACATGGGAATATAACAGTATTTGAATTAAATTCAGATACATTACAAGTTGTTCCAGATGTTGTTACAGATTTAAAATATTTTGTATGACTAATTTATTATTTTTATGGTAAAGCTTTTTTTGCCTTAAGTAATTAATCATGAAAGAGAAGAAAATACAATGGGTTTTGTATTTTAATATAAGCTAGTACTGAGTGTGCAAAAATGGAAATATTCTCATCTCAACTTTTTAATTCGCTTATAAAGTACTGAGAAATTCAAAATGAAACGAAAAAAAATGTGTTTGCATTTTTAATACCTTTACTTTCTTCGAATGGATTCAAATTTTCAAGTAATTCGTAATTTATTTTTCCTTATTATATGTCAAATATCATTTAAATAGTTTTTTGTGATTTTTTGTGTGTTATCGTGTTTTTTTAGCTCTAGAAAATGGATAAATGGTTATTTGTAAGATATTGAAAAAAATCGTGCACATATTTAAGGTTTTAAAATTACCTAGGTTTTATTTTTTCTTAAAAATATGTTTCAAATAGAGACACTAATTACATTTTTTAAGCAATTAGTATCTCTATTTGAAACATATTTTAGTAGTAGATACTTCCATACTTCCATCAAAAGTAGATACTTCCATATCAAACTATACCGAATATATATTTTATATAAAATTAATATAAATATGTAGTTTAATCTAAGACCAATTATCGAACATCCAAATAATTTTTTTTAGAAATAAGGATAGACAGAATTATGAAGATTCATCAAAATATCTAGAAGGGAATTCTTATTCTACTACTTAAAAAGATCCAAATGCATTTTTTAGGAATCAGAATAGACAGAATTGGGAATATTCATCAAAATATACAGGTGGAAACTCATAGAATATCACAGTAAACTCTCTCTCTTATTCGCTGCAGATACAAAAAAGAAATCAAAATGATATTTTACATCCATATACAGTAAATAAATAAATACGATAATCTTACGAGAAGAAAGCAAACATGTTCGTACTTATTTGTTTGAAATATAACAATATATACCAGCATTAAAAACAGACTGGGTACAGACAGACAATATATGTATGTATAGTAGAGAGATAAGCATACATATATGTTTGCCTTAGGGATAAGATATTTTACTTAGTTTAAAAATAAGATTGTATTCCTTTAGGCATTATAGAAAATATGGATTTTATATCAGGTATGTAAACTTCACCGAATATTTTTATTTTACATTGCGTCTCACTCTCAAGTCTCAGATGTAATCAGTTTGCTTTAAGACAAACTTTTAGCGATTTTCAAAATTAATTATAGCTTGTAGTTTTAAAGAAGACTAGATGTCTCAATTTGGCTAATAAAGTAAACTGCTGAAAAAATTGGCTTCTTGTTGAAATCCCAAAAGTGACGTTATTCTACATTATTGCTCGCTTCGGGTAATATTTCGCTTTCCCTGAACAGTAAACTAAAATTTATAAGACAGGGTGAACAAAAAGTTATGATGTGCAAAGACATTGAAACTTTTTCTTAAATAATTTCGGTCACTGCTGTCTGAACGGTGATAATATGTAATAATAAACATTGTAGCTTTTTACTTACTATTTATATTTGTAGTTACATGTTTTGTGTAAATGTTTTATCCAAAGTAATAGTGATTTTTGAAAAAATATTTTCCGTAAATAAGCTTTGTAGTTTTTTCCTCACTATTTATATTTTTGTTGTTTCATGTTTTGTGTAAATGTCTCAGACTAAGTAATAGTGATTTTTGAAAAAACATATTTTCCGTAAATGCGTTAAAATTTTATGATATTTTTTTGCTAAATATTGTAATAAATAAATACATTCCATCTTTTACTTAAAGGACTAAAATAAAGCAACTAAGAAAAACCGAAATTGCGCGATATTGAACAGAATTTCCTTCATCAGTAATTTCTAGAAGCAATAAAAATGAATGTTTATGTATATGTATATCTAACTGTTGATCTCTACATGAAACAATTATTACAAATTACAAAACAAAAGTTGCCTAATTTGTAACAAATATATTTAGAAAATAAAAACTGAACATAAATTTCTATTTCTTGACAATATTAATTGGAAGTATTTATTGAAACCTCAGAGAACTCATGAAATGTTTCCTTAAAAATTGCAAGAATTTTTATTACTGAAATTTTGTGTTTTTTATTAAAAATGTTAAACAAGTTATTTAATCATAAAACAAACACATCTTTCCCTTTTTTGTATTCTTGTGATTCCCATATTATTGTTTCTTTAAGTATTTAATACCGTAATTTTCTTTGAATATTAAATGAAAATGAATGAAGAATTTATATTTTTATAATCTTTGGTAATGTGGAAACGGATTTTTACTTTTATATTTTATCTGATCGAAAAACTGTATGAAAGATAAACAATATTAGATAATAAATAAGTAATAAAAATGTAAGACAATTCCAATTTAAATCTACAAAAAACTAATTATTTTATTCAATTTTTATTAAATAAATACAATTAATATAAATATGACAGAATTATAATATTAAGTGGCAAAACAATTTTTTTCAGCTAACTCCACGCTACACCACTGATGGTCTTTATTTCTAAATGTATATCCTGCTAAATATCTTACATAAAAAAAAAAGTTTTCCCCAATATAAAACTAAAATTAATTAATTTATAAAAAAATTAATGACTTTACATACGAGGAAAAAATAAGTAATAAAAAATTGTATTAACATCAAGTGTCATCCAATACATTTAAAAAAATGTATTTGAACTGAAGTGGGTGAATAAAAAGTAGTTTATTAACGATTAAAAATTTGAGCAAGCTATATAAATAAATATATATATAGAGAGAGAGAACTAATAGTAGGCATTGAATAATACATTTGATATATTGAATTATTATATGATTATTTAAGTTAACTGGAAAGAATTTTGTAGAAATTGTCATTTACTCTCTTGCGAGAAGGAGTAGAAATTGTCATTTGCTCTTGCGAGAAGGAGAATAAGATCATGCACATAATTATGCTCCAGTGAGCTCATTAAACAATACTGTATCTCCAAACTAATTTATTAATTAACCGATATGAGTTACAACTGCGTTCATACAACCCAAGATTTTCCTAAAGCATCAAGAAATATATGGTAATTGGGAATATATATTTTTACTTTCGATCGCAACAATGCATTGGTATTAAAAAAAGATATCTGCAATGGCAAGAAAGTATTATTACTGCCTCATAACTTGCTTCTTCGTTCATTTCCAATTATACTAAAATATTATATTTTTCCTGTTTGTTAATAAAAATTCATTCCATTTCCTGAATTTCCCATATAATCTATCATAACTATTTAATACCCTAAATTTTTAGTATGGAAATGGGTAAGTATTTTTTTCGAATTTTGTGTAGAATAGTCAAGCATTTATAAAAATAGAAATGCCCAAACATTATGAAGCAAGATAAATAAGTACGTATTTTAAAATTATTAATGACTTTAACCATACAATTTAGCATCTATAGTAGGATAGCTTCTATTTTAAGCAGAAAATTAAATTTCTAATTCTTCTCTTACATTTACGCTCTCTAGAAAATTCTATTTTCTAGTATATTTGTTGTTTAAATCTGGGAAATTGTAAACTATCATTAGACATGAAAACAAATTGTAAGTTGGTTGAATTGGCACTCTTCAGATCCAATCAGCTGACTATTCTTCACTTTATCAATTCGTTAGACGAAGAAATAATTACAACTAATTTTGGTACTTTCAATGTATTCCATAGGAATTAACTGAAAAATCAACCATGGATGTTATGAAATGTTGCTTTCTGCACTGAAGAGAATAAAAAACAATCACCTTTAAATTTCTCTTTCAGCGTTTATTTCTCACCTTTTTTTTTTTTTTTTTCTTGGCGTTGGTTTTCTAGTATTCTCCTACATTTGGCGAGTTTGTTAATAAGTAGTTTTCGTCAACAAAAAGTATTATATAAGTAATAATATAGTACTTAATATTAATTTACTTTTCTGAACATTATTATATAGTACTGATAGTAAAATATTATACGACTATAGTAGATTATTTACAAATATCATTTGTTTATTTGACATAAAATAATCAAACATTGAGGAGGGATATATTATGCTGTCATTTTAATACATCAAATACGTTAAAACCCTATTCTTTATATTACAAAGAAAGTTTTAAAAAAATCCAAAAATTAAAATTAAATCTAATCGTAATCATTATCTAATACTATAATACGAGGAATGGTTGTCAAGTCGAAAATCGCCCCAGAATTAATAAACTCCGGTAAACTTGGGGGTCTGGGATTTTTGGCCACGAGGAATCGATTGGCGCCGGTTTTGAAGCGCTACGGTCGAGCAGTTCGGAGTTACAGATAGGATATTTTCAAACTTTATTAGTTCGCCATAATGGCTACTTAAATTTTCAAGCGGTAACGTGCTGCCATCTATAGCCAATATGGCGAACTAATAAAGTTTTATGTTTATGCTGTTATAGGTTTATAATATGTTTCTTATGTATGTATATATGTTTGGTTTTTCTAAATAAATTTGTCAAAAATATTGAACTTCAACACACTTCAATCTTTACCTTTACTTTACCTTTGTATAGAATAGTTCCCTTTCCAAACTCTAACTTTGTTTAGAATAGTTTACAATGGTGCACTTTAACCGGTTATCTTTTCACCAATGGTTTCACAAATTTTCTTATGGCATGTATTGTTTTGATAAATCACAATTGAAAATTTAAATCTTCGAGTTAGCTTCGATACCTGTTTTCTCCGAGCGGAGCTCGGTCACCCGCTGGTATACTATAAATTCAAGAAGTGTACTTACCATCCAAATAGTTGTTGTAGTGGATGAATAATGACTCTTAAACGTATTTTTGTTTCTCATTTTGAAGGAAAGTTCCTTAAAGCGAAAACATTCGAGAATTTTACTAAAAGAAGCCGAAAAGTGTTTATCGCTTTCCTCTAGAGCGCCTTAAAGAAGGCACGTGTTTCTAAATCCTCTAAAATCCCACAGGTGGGTAATGTAGTCCCAGTGCCTAGTTACTCCTTGTCTCCAAATATTCTTATCGACTTTACTTGATAATTTTTAACTATTTTGAGGAGCATGTTTCAATTTAACTAATATAGTATTAGATGCATTTATTTTACCCGAATAAAATACATTGTAATATTTTAATATTGAAATAAAATTAAAAAATTTCGAGAGAAGTAAGATGCATTTTATTTGATTATAAACTATATCAGTTAGTTTTTGTGCCAGTATTAATACAAAAAGGCTGCTGTACATCAACATTTCTGAAATTATTGCTAATGATGGACTAGGTATGTTATCAAACACAAATGGGAGCTCAATAATTTCCTTCCTTTCTTCTTCATTAAGATTTACTTACAACATTTCAAGAAATTTGTGAATTGTTTTGTTTTTCAAGGATTTTTAGAAAATTTATCTTTTACTTATAACCCTCTTAATTTTTTTCCAGCATTACATCTATATTTCTTTTAAATTTAGAAAGTCTTTATTTATACTCCACGTTAAAATAATATAAATTATTTCAACACAATAAATATTTTTTCTTCATCTATATATTATCGAAAGAGTGACAACATCCATTTGATATAACGCTTTTACTTAAGTAATTATTTCCAACATTTCATCCCTTTTTTTAATACAAAAAGTTGTTATTTATACAAAACGCTGAAATAATATTAATTATTTAACCACAATAAATTCTTTTTCCTCATTTATATGCTATTACAGTGGCAATTTCCTTTTGCTTATAATCATTTTACCGAAATAATTCTTTTCAACATTACATAAAAATTCTGAAAAAAAGTTGTTGAACTAGCTGATCTGGCTGCCAAAGCTGCTACGATTAAACCTAAAATAGACTATGACCTTGGAGAATCCGACATATCAATCAAAAATCGTCTTCGTAAAATCCTCTTTAATGAATGGCAATCAAGATGGGAAAATAATGAAACAGGCCGCTTTACTTTCAATATATTTACTCAAGTAAAAAGAAATAGATGCATTGACAATAAATATTTAGCCCAGTTAACCACTAACCATGGACTTTCCCCGCATTACCTTAAAAGATTCAATCTGAGGAGCTGTAGTTGTAGATGTGGTAATGATTATAACGATATTCCCCACTACATTTTCCATTGCCCTATTCTTCAACACCTCAGAAATTTTATTAAACCACATCAACTTATCTCTCAAATTTTGTCAAATAATAAACTGTCTTTTGAAGCCCAAAATATTTTGGATTTCCTGTTTCACAACGCAAGCAAAATTTTCCAAACGGAATAATAATTTATCCTATTATCGCCTATCTGAATCGCCTTGCACTCCATTTTTTTTTCTTTTTGGCAAAAGGAAAAGAACTCTTTCTCGGTTATACCTTGTGACAAATCATTTTAGTGTAAATGTTTTTTACCAGTTTTAGACTTTAAATGGACTTTATTTTTTGCCTTTCGTCAAAGTTTGCGCAGAGAAATTCAACCCCTGCTAAAAGTGGAGAATATTCTGTTTCTAAAATTGCAGGAAGAGCTCTGTATCTGAAGCTTTTTGTTCCGGATAATGGACTATTCTTTATTTATATTTTTATATTTATTTATATGTTTTTATTTATTATTATTTTTCATTTTTTTTTATTTTTCTTATTATTTTTTGTCTGTCCCTCTAAGCTTTTTTTTTCTTTCTCTTTGCTTTTTTTTTCATTTTTTTTTTTTTGGTCAGCTTTTAGCTTCTTTTATGCACGTGTACAAGATGCAAAAGTTATGTTTGAATAGCAAGTCTTTTGATGGCTATTTAAATTAGATTTTTTTAAATTGTAATTGTAAGCTTTTCACCGGTGTAACGCCACTTTGGGCACACACCTAATCATCATCAGAATGCATCAGAATACGCTACGCTAAAAAAAAAAATATTAACTAGTTCAGCGCGACAAAGACAGACGAAAATCGGCCTCAAAGAATAAAATTATTCTTATCAATCCCTGTAAAGAATGGCATAAGCGGCGGAAATATTCAACCATTTTAATGATTTTAAAATTATTTACATTATTTCTTTTATTTTAATGTTATATATATATATATATATATATGAAGACAATGCGTCATTGTTTTATTTATTCTCAGATTTAAGACGAACGACAAGTTTTTTGGATGAAAATAGAATACTTAATTTTAAAAGTTTCAAAAACTTCTTTATTTCATATTTAGAATTTTAGACATGTATCTTCTTCAATGAGTATAGACTCTATTGACAAAAAAAATTATTGAGAGTAAAATTATTCAAAAAACTAGAGACAGTATAACTGACTAGCCTTGATTTATATGGTAGTATCTTCAGTTAAAAAATAATATGTTCGAGAGCCATGTATTCCTTATGATGTATAGAATCTAACTATTGAAAGTTAGAATACAAACACTCTCCGTAGACTTATAGAGAAAAAATATTAGAGAAAACTTATCCTCTTTTTAAAGTAATGAATGTAAACTTACTTATACTCTTATATAAAAATCTTAGTAGAACTTAAAAAGTCAAATCACGTAAAAAGAAATCTCCCTAACAAACTGGCATATTGCAGAAGCTATGCTGCAAACAATCTTTTGTTATTCCTTAGTTAAATGAAAGAACAATGTTTTCGTTTTAGCTTTTCCAAACGAATATAAGCTTGTTTAAAATCCATCTTACTGAGTCCCTTGTGAGCATTTCGTGTGATTTAAGACCTGCTCCTTGAATGTGGAAATAAGATGTAGTAGAAAAGAGTAAACAGTTATGTCGTCTGACTAGTCAAATTGATTGTGTTTATCCTTGTTATTTGTGAATCAAAAATAAACGCAGGAACAAGACAGTGAATCTTTCCAAATTTTGTCTACAATTTCACATTTATTTGTCTTATATTCTGTTACTTATATTATGTATTTTGAAATATTTTTATATTTATTTTTATGTCCATAAACATAAAGGGCATAAAAACTTTGCCATTTCACAGATTTCTTTTGTAGAATGGAGAATCACAGAAATAGGAAAATAATATGATTCTTTATATTTCCTCAACTAGCTTCTAGTTCGTTGTTTTGTTTAAATTATTTTCTTGTATTTTATATCATTGTATCCTCCATAAATTCAGTACAAAATTGCTTTTTTCTCAGTTTTTGTAAAAAAAAAATACATTAAAAGTTATAATAACTGAAACATAAAATAAATCAACAAAGATTTCATGGTTAGAAATAGAAAAAAGGGAAAATCAAAAGAATGGAATAATGTTTTCGTAAACCTTCCGGATAGCGTGTTTTCCCCGTGATTTGGAGGTCCTGGGTTCGAGTCCCGATATGGACATGGTTATTCCCAAACCGGTGTTATATCTCTGAGGCGAGTGGGAAAGCCACCTTGTAAAAATGGGTTTTTTAAGTGACTGTGTGAGTGCCATCTTCATTTGAGCTAAAAGTCCGACCTCTGCCCTAGAGTAATCAGAAGTCTTTATCCTCAGAAGCTACTTCACAAACTCGATTTAAATTGCAAGTACCATGTGTAACAACAAAATGGCATTTTTTCTCGTAAAATCACTCAAAAAGATTAAATTTTTTCCCACTTGGTGTACTTTCTCACTCACTAAACTTTCTCACTGCATAATCTAACCAGCTATAATCCAGAAAGTTAAACATATATCTTAATAATAGGCGTAGAAGGAGAAGTAATTAT
>JAPMOQ010020855.1:4922304-4946167 GCA_026543055.1 Argiope trifasciata
TATATATATATATATATATATATATATATATATATATATATATATTCAACAGTTGCATCCTCTCCTACAACTCACTTATCTTCATAGTTGCATCTCTTCCGAAATACGAAGAGGAAGATTTCAAAAGCTGTAACGTCTCATTTCCTTATATATCACAACAAAAGGAAATTTCAACCATCAGGTTTTACAACAGCGGGCGGGCGTATGTGAGAGATACACAAGAGATGAATTTCGTTTTATACCTGTAGTTCTGGTGACGCTGAGAACGCCTTTACTTGACGCTTTGTCCCCCTCCATTTGATCTGCTTTCAGTTGTCGTCGTAAATTTGTGGTGTTAATAGGTCTCTGCCGATCAGATATTTGTATTTTAGAGATACGTGCGACCGTCCATATGAGTTTTTGTTACATCTATTTTTTATGATTTTACAAATAAATCTGTTGTTTTAGACTGGCGACAATTGGAAAATGCTCTTATGAAAGAAAATGTTGAATAAAAGCCTCCAAGTTTCCACAAAGTGAGCTAAAATGAAAGGTGCTAAAGAGAAAAGCCAAACTAGGTATTGAAGAAGTGGAAGATGCGACGTCAGGGATAAAAAGATGCAAATGCCAATAAGAAAAGCGGACTAGAATCACGAGCTTCAATTGTGAGAATTGCCAGAAATTTATATGTTTGGAGCACACTAAACATATTTGCTCAAATTGCAACGCAGCAATGAAATAACAATGAAACTATTTTCTTCTTCTTCATATCTAGTTTTCAATTACTTTTACCTTTTTATACATAAATTCTGTATTATTTTTTGCACTTCTATATTTTATATGAAAATTGCTCTGTCAAAATATAGACAATTTCATTTATATTATTTTTAAACCAACTCAGTTAACCTGTGGTCATTTTATATTGTTATTCCAATCTATGTTTATATTTTTCTGCTTTTTAAACAAAAAATGTTTATAGTAACTGTAATTATTAATCCTAAGCTATTTACAATATTATTTTAATAGTTACGCCTTTGAAAATTTACATTTTGCTATAGCGCATGTGGAAAATACGCGCGATCTTTCATGTCGGTATGACGACCGAGCCCGCTGGAAGGATATACATAAAGTAGAGTTCTACGAACAATACGTTAATCATTCTGTTTTATATTATATTTTGACATCTTATTCAGCAGGACGAAACCCACATTTATAAAGTAACATAATCAAAAACAGACAGTTTTACTTGTCTCCCTTTGATTGGACTGATTATATGTTGTCAATTTCAATTACTTCATGATGCCTTTATATAATCATATATAATCTTTGAAGTCTTTATATAATCATATTTCTAGTATGTTTCAAAATATTAATATTCAGTCATTCAAACTGTATAATCGATCCAGATTTTCTCATAAAGCAACAACGTTTAGAATATGCAGTTATATTGACATATCTAATTTTTTTTATGTGCGTACACATATGCATTATTTTCAGATATCGAAATTGTTCCTTAAAAGGGGCAAGAAGTCATTAAAACTTCAATAGGTCTTTTGAAATTCTGACAGAAGTTACACTTGTCTACCATATTCTAATTGCCATTGTTGAAAGCAACAGTCTTCTCATTTGACTGATTACCATTCCAGACTTATGGAGCTTTAGCACTCGAACTAACAAAACAGCAAAATTAAAGTTTGACGAATACTGCTTGTATCCTCCAGACATTAGTTTTCATTTCATCAAGGTGTGGCTCTTTGAAGTCATTTTATTAAATACCACTTCAGACTACTTTAAAAAGTAAATATTCGAACATTGTAGTTGCTTCAAAGCAACAAGCCCTAGACTGTTCAAATAGATGGAACGAGGATAAAGAGAATATTTTTTGCTGTTCGAGTCTTCCAATTAATTTCAGTTAGGGTGGCTGTTTCCTACGCTGCGCAACAAATCGTTAGGGTTTCGAAATTGCTAATCAAAAACGCACTAATAAACAAATAAAAGCCGAAATTTATTTTAACGGCCAGTCATTTCCCGCCACTGGAGGGTAAAAGGAAATGAAGACTAAAGCACGGGCCTTTATTTTTCCCAAGCGCACCGTAAATATAGCTTCTCGCTTGATTTCGTTTGCGCTTTCTTCTGAAAGACTCGCCGTAAATTGATTTTCCATGTAAATTTTTTTACGCTGTTGCCGAGAATAAATTTCGATTTGCAGGGAAGCTAATTAGAGATTAATTTTGCGAAGACTTTTTGTTTCAGGAGGATTGCTTATGCATATTAACGCATTTTGTTTTGAATGTCATTATGTGGCTTAGGATGATTAAATTCCTAGACCACTCCGTATGTCAGTCCGTGGGCGTTTTTAGAAATATAAGTGGACATAAAGCCCAGATAAAGACTTTGGTTATCAAAAAATCAATCAAAAGGATTTATTGAGTACCTTTCATCTTTTTTCCCCTCTTATTTCATTCATGAGATGAATGCATGTATAATTGATTTACTCAATTATTAATGATTTTACTGGTCTTTATTTGAAAAAAAAACATAATGTTTATCTTATTTCAATATTTTTGCTTCGCACATTAATTCATTAAATAAATGAATATATTGTATTCCTAAAGGTCGGTAAGGGCAAATTAGATGTTCATGGAATACTGTTTCCATAGGGATGCATAGTAAAAATGATTGTGGGAAACGATTATTTAACATATATTGATTTATTTTTTAATTCAAGAGTTTAAACACTCATAATAGATAAAACAAATTAAATGAGTGTAGAATGTTTTAAATTATATTTTTGTTAGTGACTATACAAAAAGAAGAAAAAACCTATTAGTTGTCTTCCATGTAATTTTAATGTAATTTAAATAATTTGACTTCTATGAAAAATTTATTTTATAGATAAAACATTGTCCTAATTGTTTAATAAATGAACTTTTAGAGCAGCATTTTCTAAATTGAAATGTTTGTAATGTAGTTCAGATATAATTTTAATGTATTTTTACATAACTTCCATGCAATTTTAATGTCAAAAGTAAAAAAATTGACCTAATTAATTCAAATATGAGGCAATTTTAAAATGTCATTCCCTTCCTGTAAAATGCATCTATTGAGTTAGAAATTTTGGAAGAAAAATTAGCAAATCAAATTTGCTAATATGTTAACGCAACTGTGTTTATATTTCACTTAATGATACCCAGAATCATTATATTGGCGCAATTACACCATGACAAAAAAAATCTATTCTTTCCTTCTTAGTAAAAGTGCTCAAAGCGTGCTCACATCATTACAAAAAATTCGTTTGGCAATTCATATTAACACAATAAAAATTATGCATGTAGATTCTTTTGACGCTTCAAACAGTATTTTTATTTTCAACCAAATATTCCATTTGTAAAAGAAATCACTTAGCCGATCTCTTCAAGGAACTCTTCTGCAACTGAAACAATGGAAGAAATGTTTAAAATGTTTCACACAGTCTTTAGGTCACCGAGTGGCTTTTTATTTTTTAGTAACACTTCGAAGCAAATAACACACTTAATCCTTAAATCTGGCACTTTCATCACGTAAGTATACTAAGTTTGACAGTTGACGAACCACTTCCTACCTGGAGTTCCTGCTTCTAGGTAAATGGTTGGGCCGGCTGGCCTTGAAAGGGGTCAGATGCCAACTGCATGTGGCACACCCTCTATTACAAAACGTTATCCTAATGGGAAAGTCTGAGGCGGTTTTTCCCCAGGACACTCGCAGACTCACGACGCTATTCAACCTGAAAATTAGATAGGAAAAAACACAATGGCAATCGAGTTTTCAATACTTCAATTGTCGAATCATATCTTTGAGATAATTATAGATTTCTTTTGCTTTGCCAAAAAAGGATATTTTTATTCATATATTTTCAAAACCAGCGAAGGACAAAAAAAAATCCCTATCTGCTTTCATCTCTCACATAGTTGATTTTCAATATCGCCTGTTCTTTATTTTTTTCAATTCTTTCTTTCTTTTTCATTTTGTATTGTCTATCATTTTCGTATGACTCACTTTGATGCACAGCAACACAGGAAAACATTTCTTGGAAATCGTCCACTTCTTGATAAGTGTTTTGAGAAAAAAAATAAGCATATAAGAAATAAGAAAGCGTATTTCACTAAGACCTTATAGGGATAGAAGTTAAGGAGACATATTAGAAAAACGTTTCACCGTTACTATGTGAGTAATAATCTAAAATGCTTGAAATACCAAATGTGACTAGAAAAGTAAATAGCAATCAGGATAAAATCTATAAAGTGAAATTTCTAATTTTCATCTTACTTCTTTCATGTTATTTATTTATTATTATTTTTTTGCCTGTTTTACTTATCAGTTAAATTATTTAAATACTATTCTTTTTTATCTTGCTTGACAAAATTATAAGCAACCATGATGTTTTCTTGATTTTCATTTCATTTTCAAATTTCTATTTTTTTTTCTCTACCATTTTTCTGTCAATTTCTACGATTTCGTTTTTTTTTTTTTTTTTTTTTTTTTTTTTTTTTTTTTTTTTTTTTTTCGATTTGCTATCAATGTTACATTATAATGCGCTCAGCAAAAATTCAGATAAAATTTTATGACATTTACAATGGATATTTTCAACTTTTTTATATTTTTAATGGATATATCATTTAAAGTAACTCTCTTATATAAAATTATATGTTAAACTTTATTAATTAAAAATCCATTATATAGTGGTGTTTACTTTTCTTTTAAATTTCATTTATACTCTATAAATCAGCTTGCTTTTTAACAAGCAACATGACATTTTCCTTATTTAAAATTAATTCAAATCTTTTATCAAGAAATAAATCTACGGACTAACTCCTATATGCACATTACGGAATACAAATGCTTACTCTTAAATTAAATAATTAATTTCAATTCTATGCAAATAAAGATACAACATTTTAACAACAATATAAATAATTTAGTAGCTGTTCTGCGACTAAACAAATGGAAGAATTAGTCTTCAGTTTATTAATACTTAATTATTTACATAGTTTTTCAAACATTTTATCTTCGCATTTCGAAAATTTGGGTAATTTAGCTACCTCAAAAATGCATCCAAAGCTGATGCATAAAATTTTATTCATCATACGTTAAAACTTATTTCGTTTATTATGCATATGGCTGAAATAGAGCTAACCGGCAATAAAAATTTATGTTTATATTTAGTTCAATCTTTTTATTATGAATCAATGAATTCAAAAAATAAGTCTGCATATACAGAATAATATAAAGATAATTTGTAAGAAATAATATAAAGATAATTTTCATATTTGATCTGCGATCTCAAGAACTACTGGACAGATTTAAATAAAATTTGGTGTGAACATAGGTTGACATAATACAAACAACATTCAACCGTTATAATTGATACTCATGTTTGTACGAAACACTCATGGGAGTCTGAAGGTCTGAAACAGTGGTTAAAGAATACACAAAAGAAATGGATTAATAAGGGGTGTGATCCTCTCTTAGAGCTATACACATGTGATGTTATATTGGAAATAAGGCAGTTTAACAGAGCATGTGACATTTGGTCCCACTCATTCCCAACGCTGTTTTAAGTTCTTGGAGCAGGGTTGCTAGTTGCAATTGTCCTCCCCAGAGCGTCCCGGACATGCTCTATAGGGTTGAGGTCAGGAGACAAGGCTTACTTATCCAGCAGACGAATATCCTCACTCTTGAGAAATTCGTCGACCAGAAGAGGCCTCGCGTTATCGATTATTAAAGAGATCATGAGACCCACTGCACCCTGGAAAAGGCGAAAATAGGGCTCGGAGACGGTATCCCTACAATTAACATCAATCACAGAGCCTATGTCAAAGCAGTGCGTCCATCTAACATGAGACCTTCCCAGACCATTAAACCGCAACCGCTTTAATAGCCGATTTCACGGACATTGGAGGGTAGGTAGCAGGCCCCGTTTTAGCCTAAATACCGATTATCACCGTACTTTCATAAGGAGAGAGCCAGGGACCTGGTATCAAGTTGCAATGCTTGTATAGCTGTAATAGCGTGTATGCGTGTAAGAGGGGACCATACCTATTCTTATTTTGGGACCTTACCCACTGTTTCAAACCTTTATACACTCCTGAGTGTTACGCAGGAGCTTGTGCGTCTATTATAACTGTTGGATGTTCATTTTGTTTGCATTATATCAACATATGTTTACACCAAATTTTATTAAAATCTGCTCAGAAGTTCTGGAGATCGTAGATTAAATATGAGAATTCTCTTAATTTCTTACACCAGTGTACTTACATGTAGCCAGAAATAATTATTAGAACACGCCCAATCCAGTTAGTTTGAGGAAGTATTGATCATTATTTTCCTTCCAAATACTAAATCTTCAGATTAGTTCTGATAATTAAGTAAGGTTTCTATCTGTTTCCCAGGTTCATCTAATATTTCTTTCTCGGTAAGAATGGAGAGCCCCCAGATCACTCACAAATGATTAATTTCGAGGACTCGTCGCTTTCTTGCTTGCTGCGGTTTGGAATGGATGTGGGCATTCTGCCATTATTCTTATCGTGGTATTCAGTTTTTCTAGTTGCGTTTCCGGTAAGGCGTAAGTTAGGTTGGGGGCTAATTTGCGTGATTTTTCATTTTATCTCATGAATGAACAAAAACGTGTCTTCGTTTAATCAAAATTAAGTGCGTTCTTGTTGTTTTGAAAATGAAGAAAATTTTTCAGCAGTTAATAAGTAGACGTATGATACATTAACTAATTTAATAAATAATAAGTGTTCCCGCCAATTTTCATTAGTAGAAATATAATTTTAGTGAATTGTTAAAGATTGGTTTGCAAATTATAGTAACTGAGAAAATAAGATTTCGCTAATAAGAAAATCATGCATCAGTTCCTTTGAGGATTTTGTAATTGCTTACATAGATTTAAATTCATTTAAATTTAACCCTTAACTGGTGTTATATTAAAGTATTATAATGAAAATCTGCCAATATATTCAGCAGCATTTTTCTTACTATATAAATATATTTTAGAAATTTTCACTGAACTTCACTTTATCACTGAACAAAGTAAATGCCGTTGGAATATAATTTTATTCTCAAATTACATGTAACAATAAATAATAATCTTGACAAAACCTATTACATTATACTTTTTAATACTTTCTGTATGCTTTTCCAATATATATAAAAGTATATTGAAAACAATATGATGTAAAATTCAACAGTTATATGAAAAAAATGACAATGGTTAAAATTGTCCCTTTTTTTATCTTCTTGTGTGAATTTCATGGTACGATATTCTAGGACATTTTAAACTTACAGGTTAAGAACTAATAAAAATCAGCTTATGAATTCTGTATGTATGTCTCTTGGCATATCAATACATTTAATAAATTTTTCAGAATACATTATTTCTAGAAAAATTAATAGTGTTTCAGTATCCACATCAGAACTAGCTGAATGCGAATTTTCATCGCAAAACACTTCTTTACAATTATCCTTATTACTAAAATCGCTTTCCACTTCATCAAAAAGTGTCTGGAGCATTACTTCATTATAAAATCTGTATATTGAATTATATTTCTGGATCCATGTTTTCGCGCCATTTACCTAAGTATTGTTTGTCACCACGACACTAACAGGGAGGAGCGTCTGAGCGATGTCGCTAAAACAAATATCTGAATTAACTGTAAAAAAGCATTCGATGAAATTGGTTGAAAAAGCGAAGGTGTATTGAAGATCACGAAACAAAAATCTACAAGGTCAAACCATCCAATTGAGCTTAAAATAAAATAAGGGTGAGCGAAAGTCCATCGCTAACAGTCTTATTGACTGCACGCCCGCAAATAGGGTGAACCAGATTAAATTAAATTAAATTTTTATGGAATTTAATTGATTAAATTAAAATCCATTCATTCATTTATTAACTACTTTAATCAATAATTACCCTGAATAAGTTATAATAAGACATTATAAATATCGTCATAATGTCCATGCGCAAATCATATTTTGGATGAAATCTAAACTAATCTCGTTCTTCTTTGTTATTTGAAAGTTTATATACTCAAAATAAAATACAATTTTATGAACAGTAAAAACTACAAATTATGCTCATAAATAAAGGCTGTATATATGCATTTTTTCTTTATTGCATAAAAGTCAAAGCATTGCGTTTCAAGGATGCAGCTAATTCATTTATACCAAAGAGAGATTTTTAGTCAAAAGAGATATCCATTTCTTTTTCATTTCGCTTATTTATGTGTATAAGTCTTTCAGACGGCAAATTTCTTTCCCAGAAACATATTACAAAGAAGAAAACACGTTGGAATCAAAGAACATTAATCTTCTTTTATTTCGACGTTAGGGCGGACGATCAATGGTAGAGATTGCATCGTTTAAAAGATCAAACAAAATAATCCGCCTCAGATGCATAATAGAGAAAGGGAAAGGGAAGAAAAAATACCCCAAGAAATGATGGGAACTTGGCGATGCTTTTCAATGCTGCTGAAGAAATAAATGCAATGGCACGCGAAAAGCATTTCTCTAGAAATGGATTTATTCTATATAAAGGCATTTAACGTTAACTTTATTAATAACACATTCATTTTCACAGTTTTTTTCCATTCGTCCACTAATTATAAGGTCACTTATATAAATGGCTTTTATTTGCTTAAATTGTTGAATTAATTTTATCATACTATTAAATTGCAAATTGTGAGTTATGATTTCATTTATCCATATGTGCAATTCTTTCACAAAGATAGCTATCTATCTATATTTATAAATTTACCTGTCTATCTATAACCTTCTATTCATTTCTCTCTTTTTCTCTGTATATATATATATATATATATATATATATATATATATATATATACTATATTTTATAAGTATGCATAAGTTATCGGTGAGATTGTTCTTGTTACCCCGAATAATTATTATGAAAGAAAGTCATAGAAAAAAAAACAGAATAAATAAGTAAATAAATAAAAATTAGAATTTTCAAAATGTTTTAAAAATTTCTTTTGGTATACATTCTAGCCACCTATAGTAACTAGCTGGTATGATGGAAACATTAATAAAATAAAATTTCAATGAACATTTCATACATAACATAGTTTTAATTATTTTATAAGCAAATTATCATTATTACTAAATTAATATATTGGAGAATGTGTTCTAATCCTTTTTATGTCGTGCCCCTTTTGCTTTATGCTTTATCCATTTTATCCTAATTATAAAGATTATTTTTGAAGGAAAATAACTGATGTTTAACAATAGATTATCCTTCAAGAAACAGTTATCAATTAAAATCATTATTATTAAATAAAGAAATCTTTTGAGTCCTTATATTAGCCTGGCGATTAAAAATAATATTAAAATAAACATTTATAATGAAAACAAAAGGAATTAGAATTAATCTTTTAATGATAATTTTTCACTTTTTAAATGATAAATAATATATTTTCTAGTAAGATTTATCCATAATAGAGCCCATTGTCTCTCTGTCCCAAGAGAAGCAAATATTAAAATACACACGGTCTGAAGCTGTATTATGACTTTATGCCTTTCTTTATTTTCCGTCTATGCATAATGGAGTTTTAAATAAAGCATGCGACGGAATCGATATTGAAAGTAGACTAATTTCATTATACATTTAAAATAGAAATATATTCAGATTTTCATTTATTATAAATATGCTCCTTAAATGCTTGTTGTATCCACCATTTTTTTATACCTTAAAGTATGATTCTTTGAGTATCTTAATTACTCTTGGTTGTAAAAGTCAGAAACCTTTTTTCTTTTCTTTTATACACGACGATTTGGTATCAACCGCGTTGCTGCCGCAGAAGAAATAATCTTGAAAACATCGTTTGGAATTTGAAAAAAGTTATCTATTTTAATTAAGAATGATAGGAAGAATAATATTCATTTTCTTATCGAAAGTGAATACATTCATTGGAATTGAAGGATATATAAAGGAGAACCATAAATAGTGTTCATTCTATTTTTAATATTCAATTCTACAAGCAAATATTTATTTTTTATATTATAATTTATATATTCCTTTGGAATTGTAAAGCTTGGTATTCTTTCATAGAGGTAATGAAAGAAACTATTTATTGTATCGCGTGATTCGTTTCATATTCGTTCAGTATTGTGAAGTTTAATAATAGAAAATGTGATTAAATATTTTCTTGAATTAAACATATAAAATATATTTATACCATAAAATATTTAATGCAGTTGAAAATAAAATTTTTAAAAAACTAAAATGGTGTAAGATTATTTGTGCTGTCATATTTTCGGAAGTTACTGCAAAAAATGCAAAAATTTTATTAAATGTTTAGTTAAAATTTCAAACCTATAGGATTGGTTCCCCCAAAACTTCCTTGCACACTCTCTAATAAAACTATTACCTCAGAGAAAGCTTCGATTTAGAATCTTTAATGAATCTGTTGTGTCTAATTGGAGAGTTATTTGGAGGTTAACCATTGGTTAATAGATGCGGTAAATATATCCGAAATTTTTTTTTACATTTTACATAATTTTACTATGCCTATAATCATCCCATAAGTACAAGTAATAAGTAGTCAACGTTTTATCGCAATCGGATGAGCAGTACGGCAGGTCATAAGAGACATACAGACAAACATTCCTTTTTATTTATGTAGATTATTTAAACAAAATATTTATAATACATCAAGTGAAAAAAGCACGTTAGATATAAACTGTGAACAATACCTATCAAAAATAGAAACAAAATGGGGAAGATGAAAAAAATATCGTAATGCCTTGTCTTCGACATAAAAAAAAGATTATTTTTTAATTGATTCCAGAAGACATAAAGAAGGCCAAAACATCCTTTCAGTAATGGAGCAAAGGCGATCCCATTGGAAAGTGCGTATAGTATTTCGTTTTAATGATGTATCTTTCACACATTCGACGCCCGCTTTCAAACGAAAAAGAAAGTTGTTTAAGAACAAATTGAACTAAGGTTTTTGGCTCAGATTCAAAAAGGAAGAGCAGGAATAAAAAAAGAACACTGAAACAAACGCTCCAAGATGTATTATTATTCCGAAGTTTAGTGATAGCTCCTGCACTTTCTTCATTCTCCGTTTTCAATTTCTTGGATACCTGAATGCATCTACTTATCTCATTTATCAAAATATCAATTCCCTTTTCTTTCGTTTCAATAAATAAATCAAAAGGGAGTCGGAGTATATGATATAAACAAATGTTGCTTAAAAGAATCTGTATCGTTCGGAATGTGTAACCGGAAGCAAATACGAGCTCCTGATCGTGCATAATGGATTGTGCTTCTAAAAGCAATCTAATTTATACAAGCTCAGATTTAGTAAGAAGAAAATAAAAGATTATAGAATGTTTTGGAAGTTCATTTTCTTTTTCAAATGAAATATGTACTATAAATATTATATCAAAGTTTTGTATTTTATTTTGCATCAAAGCGATGATTTATTAATTCAAGGCAAAATTCCATTTTAAATTCTTCAAATTGAAATATAGTTTATAAAAAGGAAACCAGTTTTTGATGCAATTGTTTTTTTATGTACACGAGCAAAATAGGAATTAACCATGAAATGGAAAATTTGGTTCATTGCAAATGAAGTTTACAATTCCATTATTCGAGTTTTGAGAAAACAACTTACATATTACTCAACAGCAATCAACTGAAAATACATATATCAAGAAAAAATTAAATATATCCTTTTTATAAAAATTGAAACAAAATTAAAACTCCTGACAATTACATTGATATATTTTATTTATTATTTCACAATATAATTCGTTGTTTTTAAATGATTAGGATCAAATAACTAAAAGTTGATAAATATTTGAATGGATATTATGAATAGGAAGATTTCTAATTTATTTTTAATTGCATCCCTTTATTTTTAAGTCATTATAAGAATAGTTGACTATAAATCTGGGCTCCGTACACAGAATCATTTTTAAGCTTGCATTGAGCATAATTATTTAGTTTGATATAATCATTTGTCGCTGGTACACACATGATAATTAATTTCTCAAGTATAATATTCATGCGTTTCTTTCTGGTCCCTCTTTTTCCAACTTTTATTCAGAAACGAGGAAATAGTTTAATTATGTGGTTTTGAAAGTTGTAAACTAAATGAAAAATTCAAGAATAATTTTAAGTCTCCCTCTAATCGTCTCAGTGCACTCCTCTGATTCGAGATTTCAAACAGTTTTTCCTTTTATGGCAGAAGGCATAATTAACGCATCAATTCAAAATGCCTATGATAAACCAGTATATAATGAAACATTTCTTTTGTTGCTTTAATCAAAAATTGTTCAAAATACAAGAACTGTAGCGCAAAAATATATTTTCCATCTAACAGTGACGGCAGTAAACAACGAGTAAAAATATGTGAATCAGCTTCACCATAAACTAGATGAAAAATAAGGAAGAAATAATTATTTAGTTTTATATACCATATTTTCACATTCTTAAAAAATAACTCCCTGAAATATTTCTCTGATTTATATAATTTAGAATGCATTGCTTGTAAGTCGAATTAGTCTTTAAATGGTACACAGGAACGTCAGCAAACATATTCATCATAAATGCATTTGGTTAACTGAATCTTTAATGCAGATTTAATCATTAATTTTTTTATCGGTGCTGATTTTTTTATTCTCAATAGTATCAATTATGGTTTAATATAATATTTTTAGAATATTTAGAAATGCAAATTAAGCTTATATTTTATCTCGAAGTGCTTTCGATTAGTTATTTTTCTGTTTTTATTTTCTTGGTATCCTAAATATTTATGCATGTAATTTTTTCTACTTTTACCTTCGCTTCGATTTGATATAATTTTTGGGGGCTCATGCTTGTTAAATATTCTAGAATATCTCCTGGAGTTTGAGAAAATAAACACCAGACTGAAACTCCAAAGTTGAGAACACGAAATGAGGAGATTTTAGGAATTATTAAAAATGCTTTACAAATGTAATTCATTGAAGGTCTGGGACAAAGAATGATGAATGATTTTTTTTAAATTTCACATCCATTATTTGTATTCATATGTGTTGATTTTTCAATAAAATTTTAAATATATTCATGGCTTATTTCTATTTCGTCTGAAACGTTTTCAAAGAAAATTTGTAATAATATGTATTTGAATATGCACTAAAAAGTGCAAGTTTATTATATTCATATAATAACATGAGCAAAAAATGCATGTTAACTAATTTCTATTATTAGATTGTGTTGTTAATCATAATTAACTAGAAAATCTGTCGAAACAATAATATAAGAAATCGTTGGAACTAAAGAAAACCGTTGGAATTATTTTGTATGTTGCCACAAACAAAAATTGTATGTGATAGCATATCGTCGAGTAGTTACTATTAAAAATGGTTTTACTGAATGTTATGAGGTTTTTATTTAAAGATTGGTCAAGATATATCGTTTCTCCTCATTATCTTCAATGCCGTCATTGCGAACGACTAATTTAATTAAGTCAGCCAATTACTGATATCAACATTTCAGAAATGCGAATTCTGCTAGCATGCTGTTAATAAATTCTTATAAAATGTTTTTAAAGTAATAATTTTAAATATTTCAGTTACTGGTATCATATACACTCGACCACCTGTCACAAAAAAGGCAATTTTTAGCCCTGTTGTTAATATAAATTACGAATAAATTTTCAGATATGTAAATTGAACTTGAAATTTGAAACATTAAGATGAATTACTGTTATGGGTTTGACTTTCGGAACTTAAAGTTTTTTGAAAAACTATATAAATGACAAACAACATAACAATGTTATATATAAATAGTCCTTTTTGTTAAAAGACTTATTAATGTGTCAGTGTGAAATAAAATAAATAATGGGACAAATTTCATACACAATTTTTTAGCTGTTTTATTCGCTTGGAAAATGATGAAGAACGGTGCATAAGATTGAATCAAAATATAAATTCATTAAAATAAATTATTGTTACTTTCTAAAAAAATGACAAAATAAATGATTCGGCATTTTTTCCACACATTCCAGCAAATACACTTTATATTATCAAACTTATGAACTAATATCCGGCTTACAAATGCCAGAAACAAAATTATCTAGTCTCAGAAATTAAAGTATCTTTAATTTATAATTTATATCATCAAATAAATGATTCATTCTAAAAAGAGAAGTTGAATTTCTTGTCTATATATATAAATTTAATAGCTATTTAATAGCTACACATAAATTTATAAACATATTCTTTCAAGTTCTACCAGGTGAATTTCAGCTTTCTTGTCGAAAGTTATATTTCAACAGAATACTCTAAGAATGTTTTTGCATAAATAAATGCATCTAATAAGAATTATATAAACGAAATTGTGCGTTTATGATAGTATTTTATCGGCATTTATATATTGATGGAAAATTCTGTTTAATTATATTAAAATAGAGAGGATTTACATAGTCGAGTGAACAAACCTTCATGCTGATCCTATAAGTTAATTACACTTGTCTTCAGAAAACTGTCATGAGTGTCGATTGAATTAAAGTAATCGACAAAACTGCAATTAAGGAACGGAATATATTAAGTGTTCAAGCTAAGCATTATTCGTTAGCGCAATAGTCTGTAATTTTACCAGACTGAATTAAAACACTGAATAAACTAACACTTCAATTTGCAGTTTTTGATGAACCTAGGCTTCAATTATTTTACGCCTTCGGAGGGGATATAAATTAGAAAACCACAATTGTTGATTTACATAATAGACAAAACAATATCCGGGGTTGATTTATTCATTGATTTCAAATTAAATTAATGATCTCGAAGAGTTAATTAATGAATATCGTCGAAGATATTCATTTCAGAATTTAAAGTTTGCCTTTGATTTTTTTTCTTTTTTACTCTGTTTAAAGTTCATGAAATAGTTGTCTACTAATGCTTTAACCATAAATGTCAATTATTATGTTTTCCTAATCATATAACATTTAAATTAACGATTTGGTGCTTGAATTTAAGTATTTGATGTTTAAAGTATAATTCTGAAATTGTATAGAATCAAAATAATACTTTTTATTTATACTTGTAAAAACGCAAATTTATCTTTTATAGTCGATTCAGTTGAAACTGAAACTTTATTACTATTAATCTAATTATATATACGTAAAATGTGATTGAAAGAAACTGTCACTGCACTTTTTGATTATCTTCTTTCTTATGATATCAAATAATATATATTTATATCCATCTGAATACAGGGTGAGTATAAAATCATGGGACAAACTTTGAGGGGGTTACAGCTCACTGTAATGATTAATTATTGTTTAGGAGTGTATGACCAGAAGTGATGCGTTGAGGCACAGACACAAAAAATAAGACATGAAAAACATTGTTTATTTACAGCATCGTCGCTAAATGATTTTTTACAGCAATGTCTACAAAAAAATGCTCAAAATTGCTGCCACCAACAGTAATGCGTTCGGCGGCGTCGGATATTATTTGCATGATTTCAATGAGTTTGCAATTACCTGGATGCTACTTTTGGAGTGCGTTGGATATGGCATGGTGTGACACTCCAATGGACATCATGATCGCCAGCTTTAATGAGTCTTGAATTTTTCCTAGGGGGCATTTCAACGCCCTCATTTACGAGACGCTAGTTGATTCCATTGAAGAACTCGTTGCTTGACAATCCTGTGCGACTGCATGCAACAAACAAAAATTAATAAAAAATACAACTGATTATTTAGTATTAAAATTTATAAAATTAATTTTGTTATAATTTATTTACAAGCTATCAAATGAAAATTTCAAAGTTTTGACAATTTTATTTACAATTGCAATGGACAATTTTAATGCAAATACGAAATTCAACGTTCTGTCTAATTCTGAAAAGTAATTGTAAGAACAAAACTAGCATTTGAATGAAACTATAGTCGAAATTATAGATATGTGTATAATTGAAAAAAAATGTATATCGAAATGCTTTTGATGTACGATTCCAACAATTAATCAATTCTTTAAATTAATTCTTTTTAAAGTTAGGGCTAGTGTAAATAAAAGAGTAAAATGATAAATAAAAATAAATGATAATAATGTAAGTGCACGATATAAGGAACTACAAAAATAATTTCAAATTTTATGCTAGGACTATTTTCAGAAGAATTTTGAATTCTATTAACAATCATAATTCAATAATATTACATTAAATTCATTTATATAATGACACATTTTGAATAATATGTGGAATTTAACGCTATGAATAATCTAAAAAAAATAGAATAAATTATTATGCAGTCCAGAGATTTCTACTTTTTTATTGTATTATTTTTCAAATTTTTTTAATTAATGCGCTGTAATTTTGGGAGAAGCAAATGCATAGACTTTATACTGAATTTTATTAGTGAAACATTATTCATCTTTTTCTTATATAAGATGACTTATTGTCTTGTCTATATATCTTGTCTATATATTTTATTCCAGATGAAAAAAAAATACGATCGTGCATAATCCATTATCTAGTCACAGTAATAGAGTTAACACTATATTTTTAATAATTCAATAGGCCGGATTTTATGATGGGAATTAATTTAGAATTATGAATTTAATTAAAGATGTTGATTAACAATGATGATAATAACATAAGTGTGCAATAAAAAAACTACAAAAGTAATTACAAATATTGATTTATTGAATTTATATACTTTTCTTCAGAAATTAAGTCTGATTTTATTATATAGTTTTATACAGCTCATTTCTCTATGCTTGAACATCTTATTTATCTATTTAAAAGAAAACTTTCAATTTGTCTTAAAGAAACGAGCATAGAAAAATAAATTTTAGGGAAATTAATTCTTCAGTTCATTATAAATTCAACTGTCTCCTCATTAATCGAGTAAACTGATTTAAATAAAGAATGCAAAGGCACGCTTCAAGAAAAATTTAGAGCAATAAATGTTAATTTTCTCTGTTATTTTATGTAAATATACCATATTTACTTAGTTTATTCGATATGAGTTCATTCTTCTTTTCTTTTCTTTCTTTTCTTTTTTCTTTTTTTTTCTTTCTTTTTTTTGCAATAATATGAATAGAGTATTTGCTCAATTTACTTTAATAATTGGAATCCAAACTAATGATTAAACTTAGTAGTTAATATTTATTGACTTCAATATTTGTACATTCAAATAATGAGAATTTACGATTATTTTTCGATCACAAATAAATTATACCAGGATTTGTATTTGTATAAATTTCAATTTATTTTTATTAGTTAAACCAAAACATTATGGTTTTCAAAAATATATAAACATATACAATAAAATGTTCATACATACAAATTGTATAAAAGCGTTGACTACCGCAGAATATAATTATTATTCAGTATCATCTTTTGTTTAAATTGATTGAAAAAATTGTAAAATTGATCAATTATCAAAGAATATTCTTGATAATTTAATCATTCAATGGAGCTCTATTCGCATTTACGGCGAGAATATATTTTTTCTGGATAATACGATACTTGTCTTAGACTAATTATTTCTAGTCTAACAGACTTATTACTTGCAGTCTATGTTTTCAAATACAATACTTAAGGTGGGTAAGAACTATTTTAGCCGGTATCCTGGCATAGGGGTAGAGCGTCTTCACTTTGTTCTGGGCATCCCGGTTTGAGAGTGGGTGTTTTGTGCTTTAACTGTGAGGGGCGTAAATATGTCCTTCTGTAAAAAAGGGTTATTCCAGCGAATGTGAAGCATGGAGTAATTAAATATCTTGGCCCTAGTTAGCACTACTGATAAAACAAGAGACGCTTACTCGGCTTAAATAGCTGACAGAGAACTGTCAGTGGGCTTTTAAAATGCCACAACACAAGAGCTGTTTTAATAGAACATACTAGATATTAGTGAAAAATAATATAATATGATGATAGATAAAATGATAGAGATCTTAAGTATCCATTTTTTTTATAAAAATAGACAATAATTTTTTCTCTATGTAAAATTCTTTATATTTCCGATTTGGCGACAACTGTACTATATGGGGCTAGACTATACTCTATAAATCTCTTGCGACATGTTTCATTTATATCATCGATCAGGGAGAATTGAAATCGAGCAGGTTTAAAGCTTGATTATAAATTAATAATGGGTTATTAATCAACTCGACCATTTTATTCACGTGTAGGTAAAACCTCGATATAACAACAGTAAAGCCAATTCTGCACTTATTGTTGTTGTTTAAAGCCCACCATTCCGGCATCACTGACACAGACAATATCGACAGGATTTGCTCCAATTTTGAAATGAGTGTCATCTCAAAGAATGAAAATATTTCCTTTTATAGGAGTTCTAAAATAATTGCCAAGTAAACATTTTATTATGTTTAATATATCCGCATATTTTAAAACACTTGTAGAAAATCCCTATTTTAAATATATTTAGTAACAAATTCTTCACGCATGAGACTCCCCGCATATTATAATCTAGTGCAGATTATTCATTATTCCAAAGAAACTAAGGTACACCCAATGAAAACTTTATTTCATTCCCAATTAGTGGCAACGGGGGACTCTTCCGAAGCTCCCCGGATTAAAAGGAAACTTCGATGAATAATCGATAGGAAAACAATCTAATCCTTCCTCTCTGAAAGCCGATTACTTTTCAATCGAATGACTAATCTGCCCCGTTGCTACGATTTTGGATCGTAAGACGTGTGCAGGATCCTTTTTCGTCATTGATTTCGTTCCAGGATTAGTCAAAGACCCCGAAACTTGTTGTAGCATTGAAACTAATTATCGTACTCGTTTTGCAAGTCAGGTCTTTTGGAAAGAGTTCATAGGACTGAACGTACGATTCGGGAGAAATTCCCAATTCTGGAAAATCAACTTCCATGCACGAGATCCAGGAGTAGAAAATAAAAATAATTTTGAAATTAATTTATCCACATTTAATCGGAAAAAGAGTAATTATGCTGAAATGGGGCTGGTTAGCTGTAGTCAAGTAATTATAGCCACCTGGGTTCCGTATGATACGGCTATTATAAAATTCAACAAATCGTGCAGTCTCTTATTAATTATTTATTTTAGATAAGTTAATATTGTTGTTTTATTGATGTTTGTTTTGCAGATATGGGAAGTAAATTTATTTGATTTAACTCTGATGTTATTTTTGTATTTACTTCACATATGTTGCGTTCGAGTCAATATGACCTGACTCAGAAAAAATAACTTTTCTTGTAGAAATTGGCATGTGCCATTTAAGAAATGAACTAAACAATAATAATATAAGTTTAAAAATATATCTAATAATATAAATCATTTATTAAAATAAGAAAAAATATATTTGAAATTGGAACTTAATAAAAAGCAGAACAGAAAATAATGATAGGAATATATTCGAAATTAAACTTTTCAATTATTATCGTTTTAGAACATAATATTGTTTTTGCTTAAGGTTTTTCAAGCCTCTAAGTGTGAAGGCAACAAATTGTTGAAGCCGCAAAATGCACAGACATTAAACTGGCGATATATCCCTTTTAATCATGTGATAACATGATTTGTTTTCGCTTAAGGTATTTGGAACCACAAAATGTGAATGTAAGAAATTGTTGAAGTCTCAAAATGTGAATAAAACAAATTGCTGAAGTTTCAAAATGCGAAGCAAGAAATTGTTGAGGCCGCAATATGCGTGGGCAATAAATTTGTTATTTATCCTTTTTTTACAATTTGAAAAAATAATATTTTATGAGATTTGTAAATATGATTCCTACAATTGTAGCATGATACATTAGTTTTGCTGTCATTGGTTGACGGACAGAGCTTGCATCACCCAGGTTTGACACGCGATGAAGTATTTTCAGCAAATCTGGATGACCCGTTTTCCCTTTTTTTGTATTTGCTATATTTATCAAGTCCTCATTTCTTGGTAGGCAGGGCTTTGCTTTAATGTGTGGAAAAATGAATGATTTTTTCCAATTCTTCCAAAACTAATCATTTATACACTTTGTTTTTACAGTAATATTTTAATTTGAATTATATAATTTTGGTAGAATTTCTATCTACTTATCCCAGATTTGTTTAGTTTAGTTTAGTTACATTAACGTCCCGTTTAAAGCAACACGAGGGCTATTTGGGGATGGACCTCGTCATTTTGAACCACGGTGAGATGACGAGGACCAACTGGCACCCCCCTCTCCACACCAACGGGAGGATATTTGGCCTGACAGATTTAACGTGCAACAGACCCCCTCACGCGGCGGTTCTTCGGTGGAATCAAGTCTCGAACCTGAAACCCTCCGGTTACGAAGTCGAGGCTTTACCACCGGGCTACCGCGGACCCACTTATCCCAGATACCTCATACTGAAGTTTATTTATCCAGATTTATTTTTTCTTGACGAGTGTATTTATTGTCAAAACGAATAAATCTCGTTACGGAGCAAAATGTTTTCATTCGAGGTCATTCGATGCATTTCGATGACATTCAATATATTTCAGTCAGTTATAAACGCCAGCTAACAATAATAATCCAATTTATGATAGAAAAGTTTTACTTTAGATAATGTTTTCCCTTTCTTCCATACATATTTTCTAAATTAATATTAGTCATTTTCATGATTTTGCTTTCGATTCTAGAATTTAATACTATCTCAAATGAACTTTTTTATGTCTGTTACTTTTGTCATTACATATCTTATGATCAACTGAAATATTTTCATAATATTAGCAACTGTTGTTTGAAAAGAATGTGGCAGCTTATCGAACTTGCACTTTATTTCACTGATTGTTAGTTTGAATGCTCTTCTTATAGTTCATTTGCTGAATATCGTTATCAAAAATATTGTCAAAACTTTCTCTCCCAATTTCATCACTTGTATGATTTTCATATCCGAATAGTTCTTCTTCGCTGTCAGAAGCTTCTATTTGTTTAGTTATATCAGCGTAACTGAAATTTATGCAATTCGCCATTTTTTATCTTTCAATCTCGGGCACAACTCTTTTATAGCATAATAGAAAGTAAAATATAGTAGAATAAAATATAATAATAGCAGTAAGAGCAAATTATCTGGCCCCCTATCAATCGTACTTTTTGACCTTGCATTTGCACTCGGCATGTGACTAAATATATTCATCAATAAAACAGGTTTCGAAAACGGATAAATTAGATAAATTGTTGTTATTCTTTTCTTTTAAACTACTTCAATTTAAAACTGAACATAAATAAGTAAAAATAAAAGTTTTTTTCTTCTTTTTTTTTTTTGCATTGGTTTACAATGACCTGAAATATAAAATTGGCATAAATTGAAAAATATTCCTCTGGAATACAAATAAGCATAAATCAATTTTATTTAAATTAGTTACCAAAAAAGTCACAAAGTTTCATGAAAATAGCCCTGTATTATATATTTTTATTAGCTTACAAATTTCATTTTGGATCATATAGACCCGAACAGAGCAGCAGGGCTGAAAGGAAACTACCTACACTATATATGCATGTGTGTGTCTGTTATATTCATATATATATTTATACTAGTTCTAAAAGTAGTTTTTTTTCTAACTTTCTGAACCCTGATCTATTTTAACATATGACTTCCTCGGGGTTGTTTAACTCCCTTATTCTTCAGTTTGCGCGTTTTAATAAAAACTGATCACGATATAATTTAGAGTATTTTCCCTTTGAAAACTGTTATAAGTTCTGAATACGTTCCCATATTATCTTTATCCATCATTCTACCTTCCTGGAACTTTCTTCATAGTTTTTTCCTGTTCATGTATAATTAAAAAATATTAATTATGGACAGACATTGAATTATTTTTGTATATTCTTGGAAAATAATTTACTCGAAGAATTACATGTCTGTATTCTTTAAATTAAAAAAGTGTTTTACACGCAAATATATATGTATCCTCTTTTTCCAGAATTGTTATAACTGTTATTGCAGAATTGCTATTAAGTGATTTGTTTCATTGGGATATTATTTAGTTAAAAATAGGTCCATATGGCAGATTTGTTTTGATTACAAGATGATAAATCTTTTAAATTTTAAATACAAAAAATTTTATGCAGCTAATAAAGACACACATTCCTGCACATGCGAAATAAAGTCATCCTTTCAAAAAAATTAATGATTCGACGGTAATAGTAAACGTCTGTTTCTACTTTTAGGAAATAAATTAATCTGATGTTAATATTTAACATTATGAATAATTTGTTACAATGCATATATAAATGATAAAAATGGAAAAATTTCATTCAATGGAATACTTGTTTATAATTTATCAAAATTTTAATATTTTATGAGAAGGCAGAAATTTCAAATGAATGAAAAAAGTCATAATATAAATAAAGAAAGAATCTAGAAATTCATATTTATTTTTAATTAATAATTCAAGCAAATAATTTCACCTTCATTAAATAACAACCAATATTTGTTTGATTGCCCATTTGCTGCTCAAAACGTTCAGAATTCTGCAATCAGACATCATAAAAGCTTATATTGTTTTATAATGTTATTCATTAAGTTTTTATCACATACAATGCGTGATCTTAAGTATCATACCACCGTCAATACAGTACATAAATAAACACTACAATACCCTATTATGGAAGTCTAACTTGAAATGTTAGTAAATATTAGTAAACCATTTTTTTAAAAATCTAACTGTATTTTTTTTACCTTGAATATATAAAACAATATGTAAAATTAAAGAAAAATCATGAAGAAAACGAATTTTTTTATCTATACACAAACAAGTCAATTATTTATTCCTTTCTATTTTTCAATTCTGTACAACAAGTACAAAATGAAAATTCTCCCTTCATAGAGCTTTATATTTCCCCATCTCCAGCGAAACTCATTAAATCAAATCTCACGTGCAGTCCGTGAAAACTCTGCGATAGGAAGATCCAGTACGGCCATTGGACGAAAAATCTCGTTTGACTGTTTGACTTCTAAATTGACTTCAAAAGTTACCAAATTCAACGGCACCGAAACTATACGGCGTATCTGCCGAATTCAATTATCGATGCGCTTCAATGGACAGAGTCTGCTGTGAACAGGAAAGCACAGAAAAGGATATACTGCCTCAATCGTCTTCGGCAACTGGCTTCACTCAAACGGGTGCTTTGCCAGGAGTTAGGGTGCCGGAGACTGTCGTAAAATAACTTCAGTCTGTTTGTAATTAACCAGAGTTAATTAATTCCGAAAACTTTTAGGAGAACAAGGAACGGCAGCTTCAGTTATCTACTCGAGTATTAAAGTTGTCGGTCCACTTGAATTGTTGGACTGATGAAACCCGTGGCATTTGTTACGGTCAGCTCCAAGCATTTCCTGAAATGAGATACCATTTAATATGTTCTTGCGACTAGTTTTGCACTGCAGTATATAACATTTATTCGATTTTGAAATGCTTATATAGTCCGAGTTTCCACAGAAAAGGTATAAACTAAATTTAGTTCATGGATGCAAGCAGGAACCTAATTGAAGTACATCCTCCTGTTTAAATTTTCGGGTTAAATGTTGTGTTAAATAAAGCAACGGTTGTTTGCAGACATTCACATGAAATTTTAAGGAAAGAAGGATTTTAACTTTGGAAATTAATGGAGAGACCAGCATTAAATTTAGTTAAAGGAAGGACATTTTAACATTAGAAGTCTGATTAGAAACTTGACACAGTTAATTTTCTCACGTTTGTTGCGCTTCTGTTGTTATATGGTTACATGGCAAATATTATCACATTTTAAATAGCTCTTTAAAAATTTTAAAAGATTAATTAGAGGTACGATTTTAAATTTATTTTTTAATCATAGAAAATTTTACCATCAAATAATTTTAATTCCTAATAATAATAGGTTTTGAGCAAAGTGATTTTCTGTATACTTGCAT
>JAPMOQ010020855.1:4956167-4987331 GCA_026543055.1 Argiope trifasciata
ATAAATTATTGTAGCAGAAAACTTTCAAATCTTGAAAGCTATCTTTGTCTTAACAGTTAATGCATTATGAAATAGCAAAGTTAATTTTGCATTTCCATCTAAAGAGGTGCTAGTAAGAAAGGTTGAGTGACGATCATTACTGCAAAATTAGCACATATTTCATCAATTACCTATGCACTGTATCATTTGTAGAATCATTGGGTTTTTTTAATGTTAATAGTTTTGAATAAAAAAAAATATGGGGATCGATTTTGCTTACAATAATTTTTTTTTATTATACTTTTATGTTAATCTTCAAATGCCCATAAGTGTTATTTCTATCTGATACATTACATCATAGAAAAAATTGATTATCATATTTTTTAGATAATTTAGTTATATTTACAATATCAGAGCAATAATATGTACATATTAGAAAGAAATTTGTAACATTGACTGGCGGTAAGAAGATTGAATCTGAATCTGAAAAGTTCTCCAAATCATTGAGAAGTTATTTTTTCTGATGGATGAAGCATGCCTCTTATCAGTTGATTTAGTGGATTCAGGTTTTGAATTTATAACCTTTAAAATACAAACACAAGATCTTGCAATGAGATCATTACTGCTTTCCATATTTTATCTAAGATTTAAAATATAGATATAAACCTTAAAATTCAAAATGATACAACTTTAAATGATACGTACCAACAGTCATGAGGAAATGTTATGTTCCATTTTTTTTTTTCTTTATCTAGTTTTTTTTTTTTTTTCAATGTAAAATTGAATTCATATTAAAGAAAATTATGGGAATATATTTTTGAAATAATAAATGAAATCTCTGCTAATATTCTTTTATATAAATCATCTTACAATTAATGTACTTGTTGGTACAGCTACTGTATCAGAAACCAACCTTACAATCAGAATTTAACATCACTGAAACATTGAAAACTTTTGTTTTTAAATGAGGTTAGTTGTCACAATTTTAATCAGTCTGTAGATATAATAATCTTAGATTCATATATGATGGTGAACATTATTTCCTTTCAAAAATTTAGTGAAATGCATATAACAAAGGAAAGAGATTGTAATTCCTATTTTCTAATGATTTGAAAGGGATTAGGAAAATTCTTGTTTTTTGAATGAAGCCATTCCGCACCATTTCACAATCTCGATATAAAATGAGAGTAACATTGTTAAAAAATTTAAGAGATTTCAACATCTATTAATCTCAATTCCTATCAGGATGAAATGATCGAATTTTAAAGAGATGGAGAGATACCTTTCATAGACTATTTTTATAGAATTCTAAAGTTTTTATAGAATTGTAAAGGGTGCATGATTTATTTAATAAATGCAGATTCTAAAAGAAGAGTTCATGACAATACCATAACAAACCCATCGGAAATTATAAGTTGTAAGACAATTGTAAATAAACATTCCTGTGACTTGCAAAATGAAATAATCTGATATTTTTAAATTTCACGTTGATATTTGTCTTTTTTTAGTTTATTTTATCTTCATAAGAAATAGTTTAGACAAAATATAACTCATTAAACAATGTTTATTGTGTATTTGGAATATGCAATACCATGTTTAATTCTGAATAATAATGGTATGGGGTAGTTTTAAGTAGTCGTATTTTGAATTCACTAATCGACAGATTTTTTTTTTGAATTAAAGCATGCAGAAATAAGTTAATTTAGAAAAGTCACAATTGTTTTTATAATTTTTAAAAATTGAAATTTGGTTTTCGTTATTTAGATTTCACAAATGTCATCATCAAATATGTTTCTTTTTGTCGACATATGTATCGATACACAAACAGCATTTTTTAAAAAAACTGATTTCAAGATAACTTATTCCTTGGAGTGAAAAACTATGTGCTTCTTTTTTAGTTAATAAATTGTTGCTCTCTAACAATTGTTTGACAATAATGATCCATACTGAATGGAAAGAAAAAGGAAACTTGGCCTTTTTGCTTTGAAAACAAACAAAAGCAGTTCTAATGATGATATTCGAAAAGCACAAGACTGGCATTGTTAGAGGTGAACACTTGTAGAAGTCATTAAATCTTCGAAAAGATTCGAATCAGTTGGTAAATATTTTTTTTTCTCTTTTTGCAAATAAAAGATTTTTCTCGTATTTTTAACATAAAATTCAGTTGAAGTTTAAACATTATCGATTACATGTATCCTTATTTCCTTTAAATAACGTGTTATTCAAGATAAAACTTTGCATTCTCATTTTAACATCTTTCTGATAATGAATTTTATCGTTTTCCCCTGCATTTGAAACGAGTTATCGAGTTTCACTTGCGTTTGAATTTCACCAATGGAGGAAAGAAAAACTTCTACTTTGAAATTTTAAAGTGGGAATGTTGTGTTAACCGAAAACGTTGTTAAATAGAACTTGATAATATTTTTAGCTTTCATGAATTACAATGCAGTTACCAGATATAGTTCAGAAGATAAAGTAACTGGGGAAAAAAGTTTGTTTCTGCATATTTAAATCTTTTAATATTAATCTACTTATTAATATTCTATGCTTGTCAATCAAATTTCTATTAATATTGTATATTTTTCTCTTTTAATGTTTTAAATTCAGTTTTTTTAATAATTTTTTATAATTATCTATAACAATTAAACAAGTATATATCTATAGTAATTAATATATATCTTTAGTATTACCAATAACAATTATTATCTTTTAAACATTTTCTTAATTAAATTAATTTTAAAATTAAAATTAAACAATGTACTTTAAATATTAATAATATTGTCGTAAAAAGAAGGTATTCATATAATGAGAGGGCTCAAAGATAAGTTACTTGCTTACTATGTAGGAAGTCTAAGGTTCGAATCCAAGCCAAGCCACATTAATTTAAAGTTTGAATTTTACATTTCTTGTTCTTCATTTGTTAAGGTTCTAGAAGCTTCTAGTTTATTCTTGTAAACGTATAAATTCTGGGCTCCACAAACAGTAGAATCAATTCTTCGCCTGCTTGCTGCGAGTTGTTTTAAGCTAACAACTTGACTTAGTGTTACTTTGCGGTTTGTTATTCTTTGCAACTTTGTGACATTTTTGAATTTTTCATTCAAGCACTAATAGTTCTGACTTAAAAACATAAGTAACAGGATTTTCAACAAACCAAGGAACAAAACTACCGAAAATATATGAGTGGGCTTGAGAAATCTTTCCTACATGGCGTCATTAAATTGCTACAAAATTTTTTAAATAAACTATTCAATTATTATAGTGGCCAAAAGATAACTAGCTAAAATATTTAACTTGGTATTAAAATGGAATTAAAAATTATGACATGCACATTAAAATTATTTCCTTTGGCATTAAAATTACATGATATGAAATGACAGTTTCTATTAAATGATTAACTTATCCTCCAATTATTTAGATAAATACTATCTATCAGTGGATGTTTGCTAACATTTTTCATAAATTTAGTTCTTTAATGAATACTTCATTTTTTAACGAATTTGCTGCTCTTTTAGATCTTGGATTATTTCATTGTTTCAGCTCAAAATTTTGTTTCAGACTGAATTGCGTGTTTGATGAATATTACAAATGTCAAGGTAGATCTCATCATTTATTCATTCCTCATAAACCTTATAATAGTTAAGGGAACAATTCCAACATAGCCCGAGTTTCCGGCATTCTTTGAAGGAAAGAAAAGAATAAAATATCCTGCATAGAAAAAAAATTAATATTTCATTATTTAGTCTCTTTTACGAAGACAAAAAATTAATCATTTCTTGATTCTCGATTTATGCTTGTATTATGATATATATATCCCCTTAATCTGATTCTACAGATGCTATTTAGAACAAAAGTCTGATGGAAAAATTGAGGATTCGGAATATGCAAATACATTTCCGCGTTCGACAATAATTATAATTCATTTCTCTTAACGGATTAAAAATAGCAATCATTACTGTTTGGGAATCTTCAGTAAAGACAAAAAAGTAACAATAAATTATTTATTGAAGCATTGAGGGGACTTGTTTAACAAAATTTCTATTATTTTGTTCTTATTTCAAGGATATAATCGTATTGATAACACTAATACAATATTTTTTTATCATTTTTGTTAGAACGCTTTGTAAATCTATTTTAAGCCTTTTGATAACATTTTCATCTTATTTCCATGTATACATTTTAGAGAAAATTAACATTGGCTTGTATCCACTTTCGATAAAGGCTTTAAGGCGATAAAGGCTAGCACAGAAATATCACATGATTATACAGAAATAACTGTTTTGAAAGAACCTTATTTAAAGATTAGTAGTACTAATTAAATACTTTTAAAACTTTAGTATATTTGTGAAGCAATCATTAAAAACTCAAGCAACCTTAATACCAACCTTTATTAATGATCAACAATTAACACTGGAGTGAAAATTAATATACGCAGATAGTGTATTTGCTTCGATATTTTCAAATCAAAATAGAAGAATTCAAATATTTACGAACATAAAAATACGCATCTTATATGATGAAAGCTCGCACCATTTCAAAAATGGAAATGTAATGTAGACTTCTGGCTTGCCAATGGAGCATCTGTTTTCCTTTTCTTTTATATCGAAAAAGTTTTTTCAGATGTTACTGAAAGATCTGAAAGCATATATGCGGAGATCCTAGGGGAAATTCAGTTGCAAAATAGGCACGGTTGAAAAATTTGCAAAAGAAGCCTCCATTCGTATATCTTTTGCCGCTAAGAGTAAGAAACTGGTAAATATGCAAGAGAGAATACGAGCAAGAATAGTATTACCCGCATCGTCCCTTTCCTCTCTTTTTATAAGATATATCACCACAATACACGGAGAATATAGATTTAAGATGAAAAAAGAACGATGGCAAATCTTGGATGTTTATTTACAGAGCATGTGGTGACTTCAGTACGTGTTTAGACAGAGCATTTACAGAAAATCAAGAAAATTTTATTAAAATTTAGAATTAAAAAAAAATACCGCAGGGCCACTCTCATCTTGCTAGAATCATTCCAAGTTAAAATCACTATACAATTATGGAATAAGTATATTTAAAACATCCAGATATAAATTTTAGTAGGTATTATTAGTTGATTAAAATACAAATTTAGGATTCTCAACTCTGGAATATTATGGCTCACTAAAAATTGTACATTAACTATAGAGATAAATAAATAGTTATGTAACTGATGCTTAATAATTATGTTAAAGGCTTATGTAGGAAAAAGAATCGCTGTTTTCTGGTGACAGCGAGAAATATATTTAGCTAAAGAAAAGCTTACAGGTTGTCATTTATGGCGTTACGTTTTTTATTTCTTTCTATTGGTCGGAATTCGTTCTAATTGAGGAGAATTTAGCTCTGATTTTAATGTTCTCTCTTACTAAATTGAATAGAAAAAAATAGGAGATAATGATACTAAGATTAATCTGAAATTGATAGCTATGAATATATTTTGTCAAATAAGAATCTTTGTGATTTTATCTATGCTAGTTCAGATTGTATTTTATAGATTTATTATTTTAATACTTCTTCAGTTGCAATTTATCATTCCAAATGTTTATATATTACTTGAATACCTTTGGCACACAGCCAATCATCTTTCGTTCAGGATAGAGGTATGCTTTCTTAAAACAAGAACGCTAAATTAATACTAAGTTGCTTTAATTGCCTTGCTCTTATTCTGATTATAATCTGAATGACATTTCCTTTTGGAGCCGTGTCGAATGATATCACAATGTCATTAATCTTGCAATACATTGGTTAAACTATCTTTTAATTACAGTATAATTCTCTTTTGAGACATTGTAACTTCACTTTCTTATTCCTCTTATAAATTACACAAATAAAAAAAATAAGAAATACTGGCAATTGAATATTTAATTAAATAATAGAAACAGTTTTTGATTTTCATTGTAACAATGAAATCTATCGATAAAAATTATGGAAAAAAAGAAAGGATATTTAAAAATGTGTCAACATTTTGTAACCAATTTCAAATTGATTAAGTTGATATCAACAAATACATAATATCTTAAACTTTACCGTGATGCTATATTTTTGAAAGATACGAAAGAAAATGTCAAATATAATTAACTCTTTAATTAATTTAAATTCTGACAAAAATTTCTAAAATATAGCCCCAATGTGCACATTTACACCTTTCAAAGTATCTTTGCTCTACTTTCATATTTCTAAGCCAAGCTGTCAATATTGTTGATCTCCGAAATACAGGCACGCCCACATATTTTTCTTTCTTATTAGTAGAGATTGATTAATTATTTCTGATTGGAGTTTCTCCAATTACCATTTTAGACAAAATGAGGAAGTTTTGAAGTATTTTAAATCTCTCAGAAGTGTAACTGAAGAATCTCCCAGATATATCCAGTATAAGAAGGTCCCAGAAGTTAAACCTCTGATTCTTTTTCTCTATATTTGTTTATTTCTCATATTATTTATATATATATATATATATATATATATATATATATATATATATATATACACCTGAAATGTAAGTTTCTTAATATATTGCGAAACAGTCTTGCGTGGTCTGTCTATATTTTGAAATTAACATTCAAATATGTTAATAGTACATTTTGTTGTTTTCAAAATAAACGCTTAATTATTTCCGTTTTTTCCTATTAAAAAATTTAAATACACTCTTAAATAATTTTTTGTCAATGAAATCTAGATTATAATATTTATTAAAATTCTCATAATAAATATGAAACTGCCAATTATTGTTTCCGCTATTGTTTTGAAAAAATCCCGTCACTGCAAAAGTATATTAATTTCTCAGATGTGCACTTTTTCATTTGTTTCATTTTAGATTTCAAATCATTCAGTTTCTGAATTGCACGAAATTCAGTCACTAAAGTCATTTTCTTAACATATTCCTTTGATAAACACCCAAAATATCAATTCCTACTCGAAAACATATGAAAAATATGTCTCTAAAAAATTCCAAATTGCTTTAATCCCTTTCATTTCACAATACACTTTTCCCATCCTGTTCCACGTTCTTAAAAATGTATATAAAAGCCTATCACAAATCAAATATTAAGAACTTATAAAAACCTTTCTCCTATAAAAATGTCACTTAAATTCTCATATTTTAATACACAAAATCCCTCATATTACAAAATAAAAAAATAATAACAGCAGTTAAATTTTTCTTTTTTCTTTATGTAAAAACCCAATCATTTTCTTTTCTAAAACTCGAACTTATTGATTCTGTTTTATTTCTATTCTGCATTAAATTGTAATCTGCATATTGAATACGAGATCAAAACGTTCAGCATATGCAATTATGTAAACAGTGTCCTATATAATAAGATGCATCATAACTTAATATTATAATCTCAAATATTTCTAAAATTAAATATTTTTTCTTCATTCTTGGAAAATATGTTATAACAGACATATTAATAAATGTCAAAGGTGGAAGAGACTTTTTTTCTGCTTTTTATTCTAAATAAAAAATTTGTAATCTATTCGATCCAATATCAGTTCGAAATTACATTGAAAATATATTTAAATTTTAATTCTGGCTTCATCTTCAATGAAGTAATCATGTTTCCACTTTGAATCAGATTTTATACGATTTCAGAGGTAAAGCTTTAAATGATTTCACAAAAGAATAATATATATATACTGCATGTAAATTATAGACCTATATTATGATATATATGTTATGAAATGTAAATATCCAATTCGAAATATGATGATTAGAAAAAATTACTATATAAAAGTAATGCATTTAATTAAAAATTATTAACAATACATCGAAATATCTGACATTTGTATCGATTGAAACTACTTATACATTATGAAAAGTAATAAATTCAGTCATTATATTGGAAAATCTAAATATCCGTTTCGGTATTTGTTGCTGAGAAAAGTTTATTGTACAGAAATAATATATTTTATAATTAATTGTTAAAATCATACACTGAAATAAATATTTTTAAGTTAGCGAGAAATTAGAGAATTAAAAAATACCCATACCGTTTTTTAAGATATTCTGACGGAAAAAAAATACAGAGAATAAATATACCAAGACAAAATTTTACATCATCTTTGGCATAAAATATAAATGAATTCATGTAGAGGAGTCACTGATCTTTTGAAGGTAAAAACCTTTTCTCATAAATGATGCACGATTACAAGAGGAAAAAAGAAGGGAGAAAAAGTGTACCGTAAATAAAAAAAGCTCTTCAACGCTTTTCTGGCGACAAATAGCAAGTTGTCACGATACATCATTCATGTCTTGATGGAAGATTTGTTAACCCTTCTTTAGAAAAAGTCCTAGTAATTTGTTTTTGAACAACAAAGCTAACAACCGGTAGTCCAGTATTTTTCCAGTAACTCACGTGCGCTTTGCTCGTCATATATTGTTCAAAGTTTATAGTTCAAGGATAATCCTGCAATCCTTGCTATTTAAATCCTTGTTTTATACGAAAACAACTAAAAATGAAATAAAAATTACCGTCACTCTTTTCGTTATAGTAAAAATATACGAAACAATTTTAATTGCCTGTTTCATATTTTCGTTGAGTATTGAAATAAAATTTGTATTAAAAAAAAGTATTACTTTTTTTATGAGGGATAATGCACCTGCCAAAATTGACCTTCATTTAGAGCTGTTAGAAGTCAATCATCTGTACGAGAATGGAATTACTTCTGCCAAGAAAAAAAGGAAGGAAATCATTGCATTTTCTTTAAAATCGCACTTACTAGAAATTAATGCGTATCTATTGCGTGTGATATGAAAGTCATTTTGCGCTTTGTTACGGTTGAGTTGAGTTTGATTTTTGTGGCACAAACACCATCTTCGGCAAAGTTTCTACACACTTGTGCAATTAAAATATCTGTATCAACTTATAATAAAATCAAGACATGCAATGTCTACAAAATCCAAATGACTAAATCATAAAAATGAGATTCATGAAAAAACACAACAATGATGTAAGGTATGGTGCTGTACTAAAAAGCACGCTAATATTTATATATAATTATAAAATGATATTTTTTTAATAAAATATATCTATAAAGGTCGACATTCGGAGTTTTTTAAAGCAGCACGTCCAAATAAGGGTGGTATTTCTGAAATTATGCAAGATACTGTGAAGAAAAACCGTGCACATTCTACAAGAATGTGTAAATCAGGCATCAGACTATTATAAGTTGAGCAAAATTGTATTATTTTCCCTATCAACAATTTTCTGTGAGTAAATCGATTTGCTCGGTTCTCAACCCAATTAAAATTGTGTCCGGTTTCCTGTTGTGCAAAGTAAGCCAGATATGTATTATAGGCTTAATTGTATGAAGCCTTTTATAAATCTGTGCATCCCATTCATTTGCCATTTGGAAGGCAAATGTGACATATGCAATTAGTTAGGAGTAGCATATAAATCTACATATTTCATTCAAACAATGTACTTTAATTTTATATTATTGAATAAATTTGTTAAAGATGTTGTCTAGAAATATCTAATCACTTATATTATCATTTTAATTTTATCATCGGTGATTTATAGATCATTTGATCGTTTATGAATATCAAAAGAAAAATAATTTCATGATCTTGAAAATGCAAAAATTTAAGAAATAGAAAAAGAACACAATTTCTTTTTCTTCAAAGCCTTCCTTATTAAAATTAATTCATATACGCTATGTGTGAAATTAATAACTCTGAACTCATATAAAAATAGCATATATAGAAAGAAAAGTAATATATTTGCTTCTAGAAATATTCCATTTTAATTTTATATTGATTAAATTTGCTATAATAAAAGTGACTTATAATGAAATAATAATTTATGTAGGAATCTGCAACAACAAATAAATGTAGGAATCTGCAACAACAAATATATTCAATTATATATAAATGTTTTTTATATCAATATCGCATCAACATAGAAAACATTATTTTCAAATGTACTGAATTTTTTTTTAAAATCTGAAAATTTATTTTTTGCACAAATTTTTTAATCTTTATTTTTTTTCTCCAACAGGTATGTAGATTGAATTAATACTGATGTGTTTCCTTGTGCTGAAATATTTAAATACTCAAACGAAAAGGTATGCATCTTACTTTTTTTAATGTAGTAAAATTTATCATTCTTGAAAATGTATGATATTTATAAATTTATTTATTTCATAAAATGAGATGAGTTACAATTTTCACAAATAAATGTTCTGTAATATTTTATGAAATTCTTTTCATAAAACTTTCAGTGCTCTTCAAATACTATTTCAATACTTTTCTAAAGATCCAAAAAACGTCTCAGAACTTTTTGAGTATATACCTGGTATCAGCCCATTTAAATTTTGAAACTGATTATAATTTTTTCTTACAAATTGTTAACATAACATTTATCTAATTACAATATATTAATCGGGCATCTTATCATTATTTAAAAATAAATATTATCTTCTATCATTACATTTTTATTATTTTCATGAATAAATTCCATTGCATTATATATTCAAGATCTATATTTTACGGAAAAATATTTGAGTAATGAAAAATCATTTCGAATTTTCTTTTACAATATAATCGTACTACTTTTCAATTGAATTCGATCTATTTTACTAGGATTTCTAAGTTATTTTTTTAAAGCTTAAAAGCAATATTAACTTGTTTTGCTGACTGAAATGTCTTTTCTGTATTTATAGAAACTCATTAAAATTTGTCAGGCTTTGTCAGGTATCAAGACATTATTTACTTTGGTGTTTTCAATTCACCACTATACCTCTTTTAACTACACCATTTTATTGCATTGAAACAAATCTACTTATAACAAAAATACGTTGTATTTCTCAAATGTCTCAAAACAATATTTGATTATTGAAATTTGAGAAAAACTTTAAGAGATTAAATTTGTCTTGTCTTACAAAGCACATAAAGAAAGCTAACCAATTTTATTCTTAAGCTCCAAGACTTGATCGTTTTTTTTTCTCTATAATCTGAGAAACCACTTCTGAGCACGCAAAGTGGGTTCATTTTTTTCACAGAAAACAATCTCGTTCCCAATCAACCTATCCAACCCAAACATGAAGGTATTTTCTTCCTGACTAGCAATTTTTCGTCTACCAGCCGACTAGAGCACATGGTCCAAGAAACAATGAGGAAAACCACGACCCCTTCTCCACTGGCAATTTCGAAAATAAAACTACCCCTACGATTGGCAGAGAAAACCCAGTGGAATGGTATGGGCAAAACGTAATTGTAACCTCGCCGTTGGCGATGGACTTGGCAGACACCCAATCTATTCTTTTTATTTTTTATTTCATCCAGCCGTTATTTCATTCTCTGATTCTTTTTATAGAATACATATTCTGCTGACTTGGCGGTAAGATTTCCATGCTGTATAAATGCATTAATGTTCCTTTGCCATAACTCTTTATTCAATCCTGTGCGAACCAAATTTTTCTAAACTTGTGGAGTAGAACTGTCGTCCCTGTCAAAATTCTTTCTTTTTGTGATACAAAACCACTGTCTGGAATAAGTTATTGGCGAACCAGAAAAGCAAGAGCAGATATATATTTTATACAGAGAGGAACCTAAAATATCTTACAGCACTGAATAACTTGTTAGTATTTATATGATGGTGCTTTTAAAAAATATTTTATCAATTTAATTTAATTTTATTTATGGGAAAACAAAAAAGGATATGTAAATACTTCGAAATAATGATTATTTTAAAGACACATTTTAGTTTTTTGTGCGAAGTTCGAGTAATATCTGTTTTAAATTTAGATAAAATTTTTTAAATTTTTTCTGTTTTATTAATATATTTGATTGTATTTATATTTAATATGCATTATCTTCATAGAATAGATTGCTTTAAAAAATTTATTCCCTCTATATACATGAAGCAAAGCTTTTTGTCTATTTGTGTGCTTCTATCTGTGTGTGTGAGCGTTTATCTAGAGTTGCATAATGTATTTTTTTAATTATTTAAATTCTGAGAACTAAGTCAAAATTTATATTTAATCTAAATTATTGTCTTGAATGGGTTGCTGATTTTAATAAATTATTGAAGATTTAATTATCTTATTAATTAGTAATATGTGGAGTAACGTTTTTTTCCCCCTCCATCTGTTTTACAGATGGCCTGATATTTCATTGGAAGTTATATTTAGTTGTAAAAACGCATTTTTCATTCCTATAAAGAAAATCAAATAATATTATAATTACTGAACGCGCAAAAAATTCAACTACATATGAAACATTTTGAATTCAATTCGATCAACATAAAACTAATTAGTATACTGAATTTCATTGAATATTATAATTAGCTCATTATATATTTATGAATTACAAAATATTAATTTTTTACAAAAATTAATATATCACAAAATTTTATTTTTTCTAACAATCTATGTAGGCATTTTGAATTTTTGATGAAATTTAAAGGATTTATTTAAAGTCTCTTGCATTTTATATTTTGAATTAAGACTTTAAATAATTTATTATCAAATTATTTTATATATTAATAAAATAATACATTTTAATAAATTATGCTGTAGAAATTTATCATTAAACACTGAAATAAAATGTCTCTTATGTAGCTTTTACTTTAATCATTTAATATAAAACTACAGTTGTATTGAATTTATCTTGTATTTATTAAAATGCTTTTATGATTGTAAAGCATTTTTATCACTAAATATGATATTATATAACTATTGCATTGCCTTCAATACGTTTGTAACTTGAATTAATGACATTTTTTTGTTTTTGCTTTTTTATTTTTAAATTATCCATAACATATACGATTTTGAAACAATTTTTGCAGTTTGGTTTTTTCATCCCCAAGTATTTAGGAATAAAAGAAAAATAAATTTCCAAGTATATTACATAAATCTCATATCAATTAGCATGCATTTCATTGCAAATTTCAATATAAAGTTTTACATCTAACTGCTGTTCTTTCATACGGGTACCAAATTATTTCTCTCTACATTTATAAGCTGAAATTAAATCACTCAAAGCCTTTGTAATTCCGCATAAATTTATATTTAGGACATAATAGAAGTATACTATGGACTCTTAATTGAATTCGTAAAGCATTCCTGGAAACAGATGGTGCCTACTAATTAGATTAGGAAGAAAAGTATGAAAGCTCAATTTTTAAATTAGGTAGTATAAAAGAAGTTATTCTCATATTTCAACTGTTTGTCAACTCAGCTTAATTAATTCAGATATTGTAATGCGTTTTACTTTTATTCAGGTATATCTGACTGATGATTATTATATTTCAAATAATTACAGCATTTCTAACAATTTTGTTAATATTAGGGGAAAAAATATTAAAAAAATGAAGATACTAAATGCAGGAGTCAATTATTATTCTTATATACGTAATTATCAAAAAGATTAATCTCATAAAATTTAGTGTATGATAATTTGGCTTATAAACTGGAAATTATAGAATTTAAGCAATTTTGCATTGTATGAAAATGAATACCGTTGCATTTATTTGTGCGATATCTTAGTTGAATTGTGCTAGTAAATGCTCATATAAAATTCAATGTTTGATAATCTCATATAAAATTTAATGTATTATAACCAGACTTATAAAATGGATTTTATAGAACCTAAGCAATTTTGCATCATTTGAAAAAGAATTATACATGAGAATTGCACCTTTAACAATTTTGTGGATGTTAAGAAAAAGAAAATAAAACAAAACGAAAATACTGAATGCAGGAGTCAAATATTATTCATACATAATTATTTCAAGACAATCAATCTCATATAAAATTTAATGTATGGTAATTTGGCTTATAAAAATGGAATATTACAGAATTTAAGCAATTTTGCATCAAATGAAAATGAATACCGTTTCATTGACTTGTATAATTCCTTAAATGGTAATTATAAGTGCATTGGCGATTTAAAACTGCCTTTTTTCATTCAAAATACGCACATTGCATGTGTGAATATATCCTTGCATTGATACAGACTTGAAGAAATTTGATGGTATATAAAACATGGTCTTCTAGAGGCTCGTTCCGACGACTTTAATTGAGTCTGACACATTTTTACCCCTTTTACCCCCTATTGTGGTTTTCTTGTGTTCTTTAACCGAAATTTTGAGAGAAGGTCCCAACCGATTTCGACAGACGCTAATGGTTCAACAATTTTTCAACTGTCAGATTCTTTAGCAAATCCGTAAGATGATAGATTGTCGAAAAGAAGCTTCACAAAGAAGAAGAATAAAATAACCAAAGTTAGTTCTGTGTTTTGTTGTGGCTTATCCTACTTGGTTGACAGTAACATCATACCAGGTCCATGAGCCTTAACGTCATAAAACAATGTTACACTGCCTCAAGACCCGAGAACAGTTGGCCTTTATTTAAAATGATGCATGCCAAAATGTGGTCAGGAGCAGTTAGAGTCGTATTGCATTTTGCATATATGGGATAAACTTTGTCAAAAATGCAATGTGACTCAACGCATTGCATTTTGACATTGTACACGAGTATGTACATTTCGAAATCTAGCGAGAGTTGTCTGATCGTGCCTGTTGCCAGCCAGAACTAAAACAGCTCCAGGGTGACTTTTCGCTTCTCGCCCTCCTGCAAGAATAACAGATATCTTGTCGGACTTGGGTGGTGATTTCTGAAAAAGTAAGGTAGCAACCATGAGCAGTATCCTTATAGCTGACCTAAAAGTTAGTTCTAAAATAATCCACTATAATTCCCTTAAGAAAATTTAATTGAATTAAACTGATTTAAAAAAAAATCTTTAAAAAATATAATATAAAATTTTAAAGTATTATTACGCGTGAAATATAAGCATTTTGTATTTCTACTTGAATACTGTATCTGTACATTGTATTTTCATATTTAAACTATTTTTTTTATTTTTAAATATTTCCATTACTCTTCAGTACTCTAAATTTCTATTGATTGCTATCTCAAGCAGAAGGATAAGTATAAAAATATTAATCTCAGTAATCTAATATGGAAAAAATCAGCTTTTTTTAATGGTATCTTTTGAAGATAACTTTCTGTGAAAAAGTAAGTTAAAAAAAGATTACTTTTTCCAGAAAAAGAAAAAGCGCTTCTTATCAAAAAATAATGAACCATTTACACTTGATAAAGGATCAGCCAAGAATATCAGGCGCTGTGGTAATTTTCCCTGCTCATTAAAGTAAAAGGGCTGAAAGGATACTTTAGCAGCCCCGAAAAGGGCCTCTTGTTAGAAAATCTAATTCAGCATATTTAACCGCGCCGGAATCTGCCGTTTAAAATCGCACTCGCAATAAGCATATCCTTGCGCGTAATTTCCTATTTTCTGCGAGTTCTGATTTATCTTCATCAAGTGTGGCTTATGATGCTTATCCACTTTTAGAAAATTCTATTGTTGCCGAAATTCAGTTTTGAATTACCATATTAATTCAGCGTTTTCTACCCTGGGTCGCAGTTTCAGTTAATGGGAGTTTTATATTCCTCTGCTACACCCTCAAAAATGAAAGGATGGGGAAGTGATGTGGGGTGTCAAACTACATCCCTCCGTTTCCCAGGCAGCAGGAAATCCAACCCTACTGTAATTGAAGTGAATCACTATGCTTTTTTATTATTGTCTTTTATTGGTAAACGTGATTATGACGGATGGGAGTTTTTTCGGCGCGTGCTGTATTGTGTGAGGCAAATTCATTGCGAGGCATATGAATTATTTTGCGTACCTTGCGGTTGTGCGCTCATGTAATTACTAGGCAGTTCTCTGATACTGATGCATTTAACTTGCAGATTATACTTTCGAATTCAGATTTAAGCATATTATTTTCGTTCCAGCCCGATAAATTTTGGCAGATGTATTATGGTGAACCAGATTGATCTTTTTTTGTTACAAAAATTGTGCTATTCTAGAATCATAATTTATTAAAAAAATAATGCTTTATAAAAAATTTATAATGAAATATTTTCTTTATTTGCCAAGCATTTTTTTTAATTCGAATGTTGAATAATTATGAAGCATTTCTTTTTGTATTTCTATTACATATGTGCTACATCATCATTAATTGTGTAAATTAGGGCTAAGTCTGAAACAATTTTTATTTGTATTTATAGTTAACATTATACAGCAATACATTTAAAATTGAAATATTTCTCTCAACCATAACATTTTAGAAATATATTTTTTCTGCACAAATATTCTTACTCTTTATTCATTCCAGATGGTCAATAAAATATTCATTATAGAAATCATTTTTTGTAAAATGAAATTATCCAATTACAGAAAATTTTTATAGCGAAATGATAGAAAGGAAATACTCTAGTTGATTGTAAGCAGCAATTGAAAGGAAGAAGTAAATTGCTGCTCTATTAACTATTTTGTCTGGAATTTGCTATTTTTCATAATTTTCATTGAATAAAATACTTTAATAGTTGAAAGAAAATGACAAATCGAGGCTGTTTGAAAAAATATAATTTAGCTACTCATTGAATTGTTTTTTAGAAATAGAAATAAAACATTAAATTACCATAAATTTTAATAAATAAATGGAAATAGTGAATGTTAAGCATTTAAATATTTTCTTCATTTCTTAAATTTCCTTTCGAAATTTAGTAATGATATTTTTTGATCCATGATATGAAACAATGATATCATAGTCTTTGTTGAAAAAAGACATAAAAGTAATTTATTTTTGTTAATTATAATTCTTTATATGGGTTTCAGAATAGTTTTATAAAAATATTTAGTGATAGAAAAATGATTATAAAAACTGTCAACGCATATTTCCCATTTTATTAATCCTCAAAATAAAGTATTTAACTTTGCAAGGATAGCGCATTTAATAAACACAACATAATATACTAATTTTTTTTTAAATTTTATAAATTTGGCTTAAAAAATTTAATTGTTGATACTTATGAATCGCATGTTTGCTAATTTATGCTTCATAGTTCATTTTCACAAAATTGCCAAAGCGTATTACAGAAGCGAAAATTACAAAACAAATTAACGCAGATGTGATTTATATGATCTTTTTGAAGTACGGATATATAATAAAACTGAGAGATAAAAGTATATATAACAGACCTCTAGAAAAAGCAATCTTTCCCAATAATTTGTATATAGAATCGATAGAAAAGCATTCATTTGTAGGTATTCTTTACATGATAATTATGATGAATATTTTCCTAAGATAATTTTTTTCAACGCATATAAAAGGTACTTATAGCATTTTATGTAATTTGAATGGCTGAATCAATAAAATAATCGCAGGATATATATTAGCATAAATAAATAAATTTTAAATATCAAATTAATATATAATTTATCGATTCATTAATAAATAGTAAATAAAGGACACTAATAAAAATTTTAATTTTGATATTTATATTTATATATAGTACAATTGTACAATTTTTTATAAACACCAATGTAATTTTTGCACTAATAGATCATTAAGAATTTCTTGTGATAGTTGAAAGAATGAATAAACATCTTTTTTAATCATTCTACATCATTTCTTTACACTCGAATCTTAAAAAGGCATTTATTTTATGTATATTAAGAAAATCTCTGAAGAATAACTCAACAATTTATCATAAGAGGCCACAGATGTTAATTTTAATTAACATAAAATTTAAAAAACTCACTCCTCTGTTTCTTCATCGAAACTCAAGTTTTAGGAGAATTGAGAATGTTAATTTACTCAGTAAAATTTTTAATACAAGACGAAACCTAACATAACTGCAAAGTTATGCTTTCCTAGAATTACACTCTTAGTGTTGTGGATGCTATTTCTTGCGAAATGATTTTAATCCGAGAGTGCGTTTTTTGTTTTTTAATAGCACCAGCTAGGGCCAAGAGTATGTCTTAGCTAATCACGCATCACATTTGCTAGTACAGTCCCTTTTTACAGGGAGACACATTCTCACATTTCACGTATAGAACAGATGAAGAACAACCATGTCTGAACCAAAACTCGAATCCAGGACGCCCAGCCAGATTCTATAATATATAATTCATAAATTCAAAAAACAAAATACTTCTAAAAAACTCAAGAACGTTGAAGAATTTCATAAAACATTTTTGTGTTCCTTTGTAAATTGTATATTATTTCCATTAGTTGCAGCATTACCAAATACATCATTTATTAAAATTCCAGATGCTGATTATAATAATACATAGTCTGTTGAATCACCTTATTTATACATATATACAGAAAATTACAATATTCAGCATCTAATAAATGAAAAGAAATGTGTCGATGTATTTTAAATCTCTAAGCTTAAAATGTTTATCTAAGCATTACTTCTGTATTGATGGAATTTCAAAAGTTTTTATTTACTTACATATTATAGATTACTTGAGCATATATAAGAAAGAGGTAACGCATTTTTAGGGGAAAAAATGATGTTCAAATGTTTCTCAATGCACAAAACTCATATAAATTTGCATTCTGCAAACTACAACCAATTTTTCTTTAATAATTACACATGCAAATCCTTAACTATACTACATAAATAAGTTGTAGAATATAAATGCCATCTAAATATGACTGAATAAGGCATTATCTGAAAAAATTAATGCATCATATATGATAAATATAAATAAATAAAGAATTTTGTATTCATCCATAATCTACTGAATATTATTTCAATTTCCTTTTATAATTTTTTAATAAGAAAAAAATATTTTCTGTCATTTCAGATTCATATTTTTTAAATCCCCTAGTAACTTATCACTTTTATGTTATGCAATAGACAATATGTTACATAATAATAAATATCAGACTATATTTAGTTATTATTTCTTCATATTATCCGCTGTTTATTTGAATTCCATTTAGACTAAACATAAATATTCCATTCCTTTTAGACTAAACATAAAAGATTTAGATGCATTTGCTCTTAAATTTTTATTCTTTACTGAATAACAATTTGAAGTTTGTTCTGTATTGCAATTCATGATTTGAGATAAACGGATATTAAAACGCAATATCAATAAGAGGAAACCAAACATCAAACAATTTTATTAATGATCAACAACCTTTTTTCTATTTAACCCTTAGTCCCTATCAATGGATTATTTTTTATCTCAATATAACTTCAGAAATAGTTTCGTAAATATGTTTTAATGTCATATTTTTGATATTATTATTCGTCAGGAATTATAAGAAATAAATTACAAATTTCTAAACAAAACAGTAGAATTATTTTGTACTTGGGAATTCAGCCAGTGATTTTCAAATGTTAATTCCATTTTATTTCTAATATTTATCAATAATTTCCATTTTATTCATATTGATAATGATTTCTAAAAAATACAAGAATGCAAAGAATGTAAACAACAGTTATAAATCATGAAGGTCAGTTTATGAAATAGGATTATTTAACATATAAGGTAAAAAATCCTATACTAAAATAATAAAAAGGTCTCTACGAAATTACCTTGCATATTCCCTAATACAAGTGTTATCATCCTCCCTTAACATGAAATTATAGACAAGAACATAAACATCAGACATATTCAGATTTAAATTTTTGACCATGAGAGCAGTGAGCAGCTGTCATGTCAGTGAGCAGTGTAGAGTCATGTTTATACATACTTAAACAGCTGACTACTTTAAATGGATAGGGGTAAAAAATTTAAAAGAAATTTCGGCATTTTGTGTGAAAATCGTACTATGAATTCAAGCTTCTAAGCTAAAAACATTTTTTAGGTGTGCTTATACACATAATTTGAAAATGTATATTTTAGATTTAATGATGGAGATTTATCGAAAATCTCAAGCTCGAACTCTCCAATGATTAAAATACTTTTTATATTCGAAAAAATAAAAAATAAATCATTTTCACCTGATATGTTTCATTTTTTATATCCAATTACGTCTCATAATTTTTCTCGTTTTCCGAAAACAAAAACAAATATTGAAATAAATATTTTTTCTTTAATACAGCGGTCTACAAAGGATCTGTTTAAGTCCAATCAGAGATATATCTCAAATAATTTTACTTGTCCAAAAGTGTTGAAAAATTATGTATTATTATTTAAAAATATGATGAATGATTCTAACAATTTATGAAGTACACATTGCGAAGACAGTGAAGCTTAAAAGAACAGCTGATTCACCTCATTGAATCTTTTCCAACATCCTAACTATAGATCATTTTTTAGATTCGTTGTTCTTCTAGGGGGTAATAACACGAGACAGAGCCAAAAATAATACATTCGGTTGATGGACTGCCAATGAAAAAGACTTCAATTATCTTTAACTTTTAAAACTAAGTCGTTATATGAGAAACATTACATATATATCTATATCTATAATGACTAAATTTATTTCATGAAATTTAACAAGAACAATAACGGAAAATCTTTATGCATCATTTAAAATTAAAAACATGTATTTTTTGAATATAGTAAGGTTAAAATATTTTGAGTTGCGCAACTTTAATCAAATTTCTGCCGTTAAACTAAGCTCATATTATAATTAAAAATTATTGTATTTTTAACTAATTTTATTCATTATCATTTTTTAAATTTTATAAATGCTTCTAAATGCTTGATAACGGTACTAATTAATGAATAAGATAATTTTTAAATTCATACGAATGATGGTTACATATCATCGAAATTTTGTTTCACAAATTGTGGTATTTCCCGTAAAATATATCATATATTATTTCTTAAACGGTTTTTGAACAGTCAATTAGCAAATAGAGTGCCTAAACTCATTATACTTATTAGAATTCGTTCCATTTGTATTTTTTGTAATTGATATTCTAATTAGATGCTACAATATTTTTATGAAGGACATTATGGTGACCACGTTATTTACAAAGCTTTCTGTGTTTGATGGTTTTGATGGTTTTTAAGATATTTATAGAGTGAATAGCGAGCATTAATTTATACATTATAAATTTTAAAAATTAAATCAATTTCAAATGATAAATTCGGAAACCAGTTTGGAGGCTGGCTGCTAATTTTAAAACAGGCAAAGCAATAAACAGACAAATACTCTCTTTTACTATTAACATAATTGCTGCTGAATGATTATTTTATAAATATATTATTCTGCGCTTTCTCATAATTGAATTGTTGTAATTCATATTTCGTTAATATATTTTATAATTTATAAATAAATTCCTTTTCATATTGTTAACCAAAACGAAAATCCAAACTTATTTGTCAGGATGAATGATTTCTAAACCGTTCAAAGCAATTTATGTTTCAGTATCATTTCATTAAATGAAAGCAGAAGATTTTATTCAACACCTGATCATACAATGGAAACAAATAATAAAATGCTAATTCACTTACTTTCATTCAGGCATTTGAGAAAGATCAAAATCAATCTTTTAGAAAAAAACAAAAACAATATCGTTCAAATAATCTTAACTGTTCTTAATTATTGAGAAAATATATTTCAGAAGATAAAAATTAATCAAAGCACTTTTTACATTAGGAAAACGGGAGTCTGTTTTATTTATGTTAGAAGAATAGAAGGATTGAAGTTGTGTTAGAAGGAAAGAAGAATTACTGGTCACTTCCTCTGCATATTTCTCATTCGATTTGCAATTACAATTATTTTTCTTAAAGAAATGCTAGATACTTAAGATATGACAAGTGTGTTTCAAAATTCATATATTTTTCCCTGTAAAGAAACCTTTTAATCATAATTTTTATTTATGTAATTTTATTCGCTCCAAAATTTTGATTAAATTATTAAAATTTTGATATGAATTAAAGTTGTAGGGGGAAAAATTCTCTAAGAGTTTTAATATAAAAAATGATAGGAAAAAAAGAAATAAAAAGTATTTTATCAGTCTGAATCAGGATCTTTAAATTCATTTGATCAAAGATTTTAATGAAATCGACAAGTACTTCATTAACTACTTTTTATTAAATATTTCATTAAATTAAAAAAATTAAATATAATGTAGGAATAGGAGGGTGCTTGAAATTTCCATGTTGTTTGGATTTAATGTAAGACGAATGTGTGTTATTGCCTTTTAAAAAAAGGAGCAATATACAAATTCCTTATTATATACATTCTTAATAGAAGAATGATATATCTATTCATTTCAATAGAGGAGTTGAATTGCGCAGAACATTTTACCGAAAAAATATATTTAATCATGCAATGAAACATTTATTATTTCTTTTGAATATCAAATATCATCACCAATAATTAATTCCCGAAAATGCATAAAGATAAATATTTAAGATTCCTGCGATATTCATGCATTATTTGCATTTTTTAGCTATCTTGCATTCATTTAATAAAATTATTTTAATTTAGAGACTTATGCAAAAAATATTAATATATTATTTTCATTTCAAATCTCGTTTCATGATCATGTAAAATTGTTTTCTAATGGAATAAAATTTCCTCTAATGTATTTAATTTAATCCAATCTTTGAAATGGAATAAAAGAAAGATTTGCATATCACATCAATGAATTTTTTCAGATTGCTTCTTCAAATAAAATAATATGGGCGCATCTGGCTACAATGCACCAGTGAAAATGGTTCAAAAGTATCTAGATGTTTGACCAGATAAGGTTTTAGATTTAGTAGAAATCACAGGTCGAAGATATTAGTAATGTCCTTAATATATGGAAAATATCATTTTTAAAATTTAGTTTAAATTTTCACATTTAAGGGAAGTTTAAAAGTGAGACATGAAAAGATTGTTGCGGGTGACCCAATATAAAAGTGCTATATTTTTCAAAAATTCTGCTAGCAATAAATGTATTATGACTAATAGAATAAACCAACTATTTCAGTTTGGTACTTGAAGAATGCAAATTCGGACCATCAAACACAATAAAATTTTAGAAAGTTTTCAGTAAGTATTTGTACGCTTTGACATTAAAACATTTCCAGACATTAATGCTATTCGACAGAATAACCTTAATGTCTAAGAATGTGTTGAGCAAATTTTGAATTCAAATGCAATTTTTTGCTTTGTGTGTGATGAATATATTTATTTTCACTTCTCAATATGTTTTCTATAATTAGAATTTAGAATTCTATGGAATTCTATAGATCTATAGATCTTACAGATTTAGAATTCTATAGATCTTCTGTGTAGAGTAAAAAATACTATTTTCGCCACTTGTAATATCGATTGTAAGTCAGAAAACACTTGAAATTTTGGGTTAAAACGACATCTATGAAATTTCCATCAAATTTTGTTCTTTATTTAAAATTCATGAAACAAATATTTTCTTAGATTTTTTTAATCATCTGAATTTAATGCAGGGTTTATTGTTTACTGTTGGGTAAACTATCTTTGAATATTCTCAGTGATAAAGGTAATTGTTTCAAATGTAAAATAAATTTTTCTTCTATAATTTCTGAATTTTCATATAAATCAAGTAGTTAAATATTCTTATTTTGCTCTAGTTCATTCTTCTTCCAGACAAGTGTGTGCCAAAAAACTGTTTGATAAAATGTCGTCTAATTTGCTCAACATTCGATGCAACCATGAACAAAATAAAATAAAAATAGGGCATATATACAAAGTATAGGGCATAATAAATCTAATAATTTAGCATGGTGCATATGCAAAACTTATATTTAAGTGCGTTTTTTATGTCAGTTTGTACTAACTTTAGATCTCCGCTTTTTCTGAATATTACAAAAACTGCTATTCGTTAATGCTGTTGATGTTTTTTTTTATGTTCATTAAAAAGTATTTTAGATGAAGGATTGTTTCCTCTTCTCAACAGGTTTTATGAAAAAAAATACCTTTCATACTTACCTTGCTTCAAACAATCCATGCATGCAAAATTCATCACAATTTTGTAAATAACCAAATCATTGTTATTATTTGTGTTGATTTAATTATTGCATTTTTACCTTCTTCGCACATTTTTGAATTCTTTTTTCCTCTAATGAGCGACTAAGTTAGTTCATAAATGAGAGAAGTTCTCTCAACGTACCAGAGGTAGATCAAATTTAACTGTATGCGCTAGTATTCTGGTAGCTTCATTGCATGTAAAGATTTCTTAAAAACTCTTTGACATTTTGTGCTTTCTTTTTTTGGGGGGGGGGGGGACTAAAGCAAAAAATACACCTCCATTTTTTAGTAAAAACCGTCATAAAGTTATACATTACATGTTACAATATTTTGAAATTCTGAATTCCAATACTATTTAATAAATATAGCTTGATTCATGTAAAAAGTCCTTTTTATCTTAAGGCGTATTTAATTAGTGTCTTTCAGATATCTCTAATATCCAGCTAATTAAAGAATAATTAAATATATTTCACCTTAATTTCCTCTATAATCTTTGAATACTTTGGGTTCATTTTACAATCATTGACATATTAAGAATTTTGTAATAATTAATGCAGTTTTCCCAGTTAAATTATTCGATAATTTGTTTAGAAATAATTGAATGGGATTACCAACAGGATAATCTAACCTGTTTCTGTAAAATTAAATTAAAATGTGCATCAAGTTTTCGGTTTGATGCAAGTGACGGATTAGCAAAGAAGAATGTTTAGAATAATTTTTTAATTCAAAAAATGGATTAATTATATCTCAACATTGTTATTCTAACAAGAATCATTTTTAATTTGAGCAGATATATTCAATGATTTTGTGACTTCTTTGGGAAACATTTTGTGAAAACTCCTCTAGAAGTAAAATTATTTGGTTAAGAACACTTCAACACCACCTAATCATTTTATGTTATTTTTATTGCAAAAAAACCTTGGTATTAATTTGAATTTTAGTCCTAATACTTCTACATTATGCTACTAACTTTTTAAAATTCCAAAAAGATATTTGAGAATCTTACAAATTTAGAAAAGAATCTTTGGAATTCTTTGAATAACTACTTCTTGAAAATATGAAAATGCAGTAGAAAATGGTAAAGCATACATTTCTATATTACAATGCACCTACTAGAATATACATTACGGATAATAGAAATTATTCAATGAACTACCGCTTATATAAAGAATGAAGATATTTAAAGGCCTTATAATTATGCAACATTATTATTCGGTATTTTTATATATCGGGAGTTTCTTAAGGATAATTGACTGATTTAAAGATGAGCATATTTCTGCAATAAAATATATGATTTAATTAGCTAGTAATGAAAAATAAGTTCTAAGCATATTCTCAAAATTAAGCATTGTTTCGGTCCAAAAATATAAATTGTAGATTAGAGTAAATATAGAATATAGATTAGAATGAATATAGAATACAGACTAGAATAAATATAGATTACAGATTAGAATAAAGTTTATTTAATTTATATTTCTTTAATAAGAGATTTTATTTTTAAAAGTAATTGTTAACTAATTAGCTAACAAGCTGAAACATCATCCATCCTCATTACAGTGATTCATTTATAACTAAATTTGTTTTTTAATTCGTGTAAAATAGAAATAAAAACGAAGAATAACTGAAATAAAACTGATACTGCAAATTATGATACATTTACACAGATGGAAATCTATACTGTGTAGAATTATTTTCGAACTGCATTAAAAACTTTAAAAAAATAATTCGTTGTATTGCATTATGCAGAGCAGCATTCAAACACTTTCAGCATACTAAGGACATTTTTATGTTTTAAGTGAGATAATGCAAATCTTCTCAGAACATCACCTCGTTATACAGCACGATATTTAAAACTGAGCATTAGCCCGCTACATTTTAAACATAACATAATTAATCGATTGGAAAGTTTAATTTTCAGGTTTAGCGATAAAAAAAAGATTGATGCTCCACCTTTTCGTTCTTTTATTCATAGGAACTTAACGGTTTTTGATCACGCAAATACAAATTTTCCTGTTGAAAATTTGTTTATTTTAGACTAGGAAAAGCAATTCACCATTTTAGATAGCGTAATTGCTTTTGGTCATCTACCGTTTTGATGCGGTTGCGCTTGTTCTAGAAACGTAAAACTCATTATTTGAGTAAAATTCACGTTTTCTGAAAAAATGATTGGGACTAAGACAATTCAATAATTATTTTTTTTAATTCTGTTCTCCTTTGAAGTAGGTTTGTTTTCCAAGTGCTCTTTAATTTTTCTCTATTAATAAAGATAATTAATCTAACAAATCTGCGTTATCAAATAATAGGCATTATATGAGGCCATTCTTTCTAAATGAGTTAAAATTAGTGCAATCATTAAAAATCCTGCTGCATTCCACTAAAATAATATTTAAATATTTCTAAGATTAATTTATAATAAATGGAATTGAATTTGTTGATTAACAAACAGTAAATTTTTAATAACTATAAATCAGATTATTCTCAGAATGAAAACAAAACATTGAATTTATCTTTATAAATATTGTTTACTTCTGAGTTCTGCATAATATCTAAGAATATAATCTTTAGATATTATATAAGAGTATAACTGTAGGATACAATTTTACAGCTGTTGTCTTAAAATATATATAAGATTTTTTAAATTAAATATAGTTTCCAAAATATATTTTTCAATTCGTCAATAAGAATTTTATTTTTTGTAATTAAATTAAAACTTCGTTCAACTAATTAGTATTGATACAGTTAGAGTAGATTTTAATTCGATGAAAACTTAAAAAATAATGCAGACTTATTTATAGTATTCATTAAAACATTTTCTTTACTTAAAATTACAGTAAATGTGCAAAAATTATTCTTTTAAATCTGAAAAATTTCAGATATCCGCTTAAAAATTCTTGAATAAAATGATTTTTGAATTATGTAATTAAAGTGATCAGTGATATTTAGATGAACATTAAAAGTTTTTGTTTCAGATAGAATTTTTGGATTTACTTATTTCCAACATTCATTAAAATCAAGGCAAATTGTTTCCCGTTACTCTTAATGTATTCAAAGAGGCGATATTTAATTCATGAAATATAGCTCCACGGCATTCTGAAATAAATCAATGTACTTAATTAAATCTTTTTATTGCATTTTCCTGAAATCAGAATAGTGTTAGCATGATCAAGTTAACCTTTATTTTTTTCTTTTTGAAATAACACTGCTGTGAAAAAAATGTATTATATTTTATTTTTAGATTTGACACTACACCGACATACAGAAATGCATTTGTGTATTATTCTTTTTTACATCATTGTATATTTAGACTAAAAGCTTACCATTTGTATATTTTTTGTAGAATTTTATTAGAAAATAGGGAGACAAATGCATCATTATTATTTTATTTTTTCATACTCAATCTGACTTTGAAAACTTTATCAATAATATCACAATAATCTGTAATTTTAAATATTGTCTAGCATATAATTTACCGAGATTTTAAATATTTGATAGTATAAATATGATTATGAAATAATTTTCGAAAAAATTTTTCTTCGACATCTACAAATCACTTGCTGACTTAAATTATAAATATGAAAAAAAAAAGAAAAAAACTGATTTTAAAACTGAAAAAAAACTATGCAAGAAGTTTGTATGCTGAAATTATTTAATTTTAGTGTAATCTTATTTATAATACGTAAAATGATACTTTGAAATTGTTATATGAGTATGATTGCCTCTTTGATTAATTAACAGCATGAAAAAAATGTCTTTCAGTATCAAAAACAAATAGGCATTTTATAAAAACAATCTCAATTTTTTATATTGCTTAAATTGTACCCACAATTAGGATACTATTAAATATATTATTTAGTAAGTTTTACAAAAATAATACACCCACCTCATCAATTTTCTTTAAAATAAGAAATTCTATATATGTTGAAACATATGAAAAAATAAACATGGTTTACCTTATTTGAAACTTCAGATGCGGTCTTGTGATTGTTTTTATAAGGGTAATGGTGATAATAAGTAATTGTGAATAATAATAATCCTTTACATTTTAAATATTTAGCTATTATATATTAAGGACTGAATTCTTGTTTTAACGTATTCTCATTTTATTAAGCAACATTTGTTTATTTAAATAATTTTACTTAAAAATTCAAATGGGATCTTTGAAGAAATGAAGTCTGTAAACTGCATAAATAATTAAACAAATAATTTGGCACAGAGATTGGAATAAAAATAAAAGCTTTCAGATAATTACATTTCACTTTTCCTATCTGTTTTGGAAGAAACAACTTGAAGCAGGCTAGTGGCAGAAAAAAAATGTTATTTAAAAGATTGCATTCAATCTTTCTTTCTTTTTTTTTCTTTTTTTTTTCTTTTCATGACAAAACTCCCTTTGATATTGTTTCATTATTTTTAAATGCGACGGTTTGTGTTGTTCTTTGCATTCAGTGTAAAAATAACGTACAAGTAATAATCAAATCTCTGAGAAGATTTCAGATAACGAGATGAAGACGGCGAAATAAATAGCGATTGTCGTATGTGCCCCAAAGCCATTCAGAGAGATGAATTTTCCTACGAGAATAAAGAAGAAAAAAATTGTATCCGATAGTGAATTGTAAAGGATCATTTCGACAACTTCGACACTTCATTTATTTATTTATGCGAGTAATCGTGAAGGGGTCTTCTAAAGGAAACAAGTAGAACAAAAAAAGTAAAGAAAAGCACATCAACTCATCTGAAACTAGAAACATCAATTTCTTAGAAAAAGAAGAGTTTGTTTTCTATATCATAAAAGAAATTTTATTAGAACCTATGTTTTCTAAAAGTGAAACAAGTTATCAATCATTTTTTTTTAATAAAAGACGATATATTGCTGAAATTTAGTATTAACATTGTTACCGATTTCTGAAGAGACATCAATGTTTTATATTATGATAAAACAAAAAATTGATGAGTTGTCTTTTCATCATTTTAAACAGAAATATCCGCTCAAGAATGATTAAGTCTAAGATTAAAATGCCCTTATGAATGATTTATAAGACATTAAATGGAATTATAATAAATATTCGAAGTTAATGATAAATTGTATTTGTTTTTCCCAATTTGTAAATCTCTATCAATATTTATTGCATACTAAGGTACACATACTACAACCTCATACTAATAATATATACTACAATTTAATACTAATAATATTTATACAATAATATTCTTTCGTATTCGAAAATTTTATAATTATTTTTTGTGATTTGTTTCTAAATAATGAATCCTTACAGCAAAAAGATATAAAAATATTATTTAAATTATATCTATATGTTTTTTTTACTATGGCTTAATTTTTTCTATAAATATTTTATTTTTACTCTCCTTTTTCGTTTATTGCAAATCTGATGGTGCAATGTTTAATTCAATTTTGACAAAAGTAGATAGGTTGCGAAATAATGAAATTTTTCAACATGTAGCTGAAGATTGGAATAAAAGTCGAATTAATTCTAGTTCCTTTATTTAGAAAAAAGAAAAAGAAATTCAATGTATCTGATTAAATAATAAGTTTTTATTATAATAATCTTCTACAATTCGTTTACATATATATTTGAGTAATTGAAAAAATACTTCAGTTTAAAATCTTCTCAGAGGATTCATTTATTGATTAAAAGAAAATGAATAATTTATTCATATAAATTTGAAGACAGAACAATAAGTTCACAAGATCTTATTAAAAAGCAGAAAATTTTTCCATTGCGAGAATCAAAATTAGTAGCCATATTTTATATTGAATTAATGCTCACATAAATATTGTTGACATTTAGAAGTGCATTTCTTTAAATTTTGAACGATAATCTTAATTTTTGATTTATAATAATTTATCTATTACTATAATTATGTTTTCGTATGCAGTGCAATTTTCAATTCTTTTAAATGGTATTTGCAAAATGTTATAATCAATAAGCTGATAAACTAGATATTGCAATTTTTTATATTATATAATAAGTAATTTAAGTATAATGAGAAAGTGAGACGTTACTTGAAATTATGCACTATTCCCATTTCGAAAATATTTTAAGATTATTAGTTATGAGACGTAAATTTCAATATTCTGTATTTTTAAATCAAAATTTATAGAAAATGCATCATTTAACATTAGTCCTGATGTGTTTTTTTTAAATATATAAGTTAATTATTTTATGAAAGTTGGCCTGAGGAATGCAAAATTTCAGAATAACTTATTGTTATTTACGAAGTTATGAAGTTACCATTATCTGAATAGAGAATATAATTTGGTTTTATTAATAAGGATAAAAACATTATATAAAATAATATTTTATGATCAAAAGATATACGCTAGTTATTTTATGAAACTTATCCTGGGAATGCAATATATAAATGTAATTTGTTCGTAAGTGATATTAAAAGGAAACAGAATACATAAATGTCGTCAGTGGTAGGTGAAGTTACGATCATCTGAACTGATATAGAAAATTTCTATTCTATAATAAGGCCACAGAACATTTTGTAAAATAATATTTTGTAACAAAAATATCACTGTTAGTTATTTTATAAAAGTTACTTTGGCAATCGGAGTATATAAATGTAACTTTTTCGAACGTGAGATTTCTTTCGAACAAGTTATATTTATATATTGCGTTATATTGAAGTTACGATTATTTGAACCGTTAATTATAATTTCGTTTCATTAATAAAGGCAAGTATATTTTGGGACGAAAAAAGTCTATTTTAATTAATAATTCTTGAATACCTGCCAGAAAAATGAGTACAAAATAGTAAAACTGGCATTTGAAAAGAACAATGAAAAAAAATTTAAATAAAAAGTAATACAAAAGACGTTGAAAAGAAAATTGCTACGTCCAGCTCATAGATCAAAAGAGCATAAAGGCAGATACTTTTATTTTTTCACATTGTGCCAGTAGCAATCTGTATTAGAGTGGAAATGACGAATAATAAATGGATTTTCTGTAACTGGGGAGGGGGAAAAGAAATCTTTGCTATTTAAAGCTCAAATAACAGCCTTTTCTCCATTTCCGCTATTAAGTAGCTGCTATATACTATCAAATTCTCATCAAGAGAAAGGGTAATGGTTACGACTTATGTTATTTTCTTAAAATAAGTTTAGTGATGAGAGCTCCAAATCGATTGCACAACTAATGCATGAACGAAGAATAATACCTCATGCTAAAAGTGCTTCATATTAATATTCTGCTTGTTTCAGAAGTTTTAAAGCGAGTCGATATCTCTTTATTAATGATGTTGAACCAGCATTAACTAGGTACTATTTTTATTCAAAATAAACACACATGAAATTGAGGCTAAATATTACACGAGCGATAAATTTTGTCTTACGGATAGTGTTATTTTACACACACACACACACACACACACA